>CAJNDV010002991.1:36288-60688 GCA_905221635.1 Symbiodinium sp. CCMP2456
GCAGCAGCAGCAGCAGCAGAAGCAGCAGGAGTAGTAGTAGTAGTAGTAGTAGTAGTAGTAGTAGTAGTAGTAGTCGTGGTGGTGGTGGTGGTGGTGGTGGCGGCGTGGTGGTGGCGGCGGTACTACTTCCAGTATTGATATGCATGCATTGCTGGAGTCATGTGTGGCATTGGTAACAGCAAAGGTCCGGGAGTTCTGATGCCGGCTGTGTGCCGGAAACCTTCGATGCTTGGCGATGCTTTAATAAGAACATATCGTAAGCTGACCAACCTAAGCCTGAACCCATGCCGCGGTCCTTTGCTTAGTAGTTGTCTTGCATCAGAGGGCAGACAAACCTTTACGACAGACATGTTCTATGTCTACGTTTTCTCAAAGTGTGAGGTGGGTAGGAGCGAGGCTGGGAGTGGCTTGAGGTGGCAGCCGATGCAGGTCTCAGCCCCGTCCCCCCACCTCTTGAGGGGGGAGGTCGTGCGTCAACAGTTTCCGTTGCAGAAGAAGCAACTTTCGAAAGGCACCCAGCACCTCAGATCAACCAGGGTGAACTTGGCAGCAGGAAGAATCAAACCCATGTGAGTGAGAATCGCCAAACCAAGTGGCCAAACCAACAGTGAGCCTGAATCAGAAGTGTTGTAACAGAGCACAGTGCGGGGTCCGGCATCCTGTGCGAGGATCTGGCTCTTGGTTGGGCTCTTCAGTGAGTGGTTGAGGAACGTGCTGGTTGCACCAACTCTGCGAGGTTAACTCTTGCCAGGAATTTGAGCGTTCTTATTTGCCACTTAGCGGATGAAGTGGATGGAGATGTGGCCAACCGTGCTTTGCTCTAGATTCTGCCGGACTTGGCGGCATCCTCGGTTCAAGTGCTGGGGCACATTCTGTATTGGCTTCGGGACACGCTTGGTGGTGTCAAGACACTCCGATGACACGTCTCCCGACAAGGCTTATCCCACCTGCCCGCTTCTTATCCCCCGACAAGGCAGAGAGTGGCTTGCACAGACAGACTTGTGCGCATCTTGCTATACCCTGGGTTGGTTTACCTCATGTACAGAAGTCCTGTCTAGTGCATGGCATACTGCTTTCTCGTGCACTGTGGGCTGAATGTAGTCCCTTTGCGGACCTAGCCATCCTTGCCTGGAGTGTCCGAGTTGCGAAAATTCAGAGCCTTCACCTGCAAGCCATATGGTTCGAGACGCTTTGCCTGGACGCGTTGGAGGTTGGCATGTTTGGCCATAGAGTCGGCACCGCTACGAAAGCCCATAGCAACCATCGATCTCGAAGGTTTTCCGAGAAACAGGGTCTCATGTAATTATGTTTCCCGGCTGTTGTGGCACGTCTTGCATGCTGTCCGAATGGAGGTTCACGACCGAGAAGGTGAGATGACAAAACACTTCGAAACTTCTGCCAAATTTTTGTTTACAGTTCGTTGTGCAGGCTTTTGCACAGACGTATTCGGGGTCGACGGTCGATGCTGAAAATGCGTCGCGTTGGTATTTACGGCCACCAAGCAAACGACGTCTTTGAATCTGGAGCAGGGTCTGCAAGATGCGGGCTGGGCAGTGGAGAGACTGCGAAGCGATTAACACCATCACGTGGCATCACGCGTGAGGGGCTTCCAGCACAACGGCTTGTGCTGGGCAGCTCGTGCATGTGAGCCCTGTGGGTCGGAACAGCTGCTCAGTGAAATGCAGTGCAGTGCGTTGTTTCTTGTCGGATTGTACAGGAGCAGTCACGTAGCCAACACTGCGGCAGTCAATTTCGTCTTTATGTACTGGTTGACTGTGGTCGTTTGGATTCGGTTCTGTTTTCGTGTCTGGTTGGAAGCCCCAGCGGAGCCCCTGCATGCCTTTTGTTGGCCCCACTGCTAACTTTGAGCCTCATCTGGCTTGTCCGAGTACGTGAGCGTGGATCCCTGAGCATGTGGCTCCTTCTCCGCTAACCTGCAGATGCATGGTTGTTAAACAATCCATATTGTACACACTTAAACCTACATGTCGTCCGTCCAGACCCAAAAAACCGACCTAGCTTAAAACAACTTAGGCGGAGCGCGTTTGGCGTGCCACAATCATCGGCATCTCGTCAAAGCTTGAAAATGTCGGTCCCGCGTTTGGGCTTTTCGGATTTTAAGATGTGATGTAGCGATCCAAATGAGATGCTTTTCGGATGCCGGTGTTGGGTTGTCATGGGTTGGGTGGTTCACAGGTTTAGAAAATTTTCTTTGATGTTGATATGTTTGCACATGTCCTATGTAGAAGCCTGAGGTTACGCCTCTTGCCTGCCGATACCGAACTGTGAGACCTGGTTTGTCCGAGCCCGTTGCAAGCTCTCACAGAGACGAGAACCCAGAGACTCCAATAACCCTGAATTAAGGAATATACCTTAAATCATATTAGGGATCCTATAATTTAAGGTATATCCCTTAATTAAGGGATATACCTTAAATCATATTAGGAATCCTACTATAATTTAAGGTATATTCCTCAATTAAGGCAATCATATTAGGGATCCTACTATAATTTAGGGTATATTCCCTTAGTTAAGGGATCTTGGAGTCTCTGGGAAGCTCCAGGTCTCCTTTCGGCCTGCTTGGGGGACGTGCTCATCGTCTTGATGGCCCTGGTGCTCCCTGAAAAATGAAGATCGGGATGAAGTTTCGTTGTGGCCAAGGGTCATGTTCTGTTATTTCAGGATGTTTGTTGTCATGGTTCCTGCTACTTGCGCATTTTTCAGCCTTCGTGTTGTGATTGTTGACACCACGTCTGGTCTGCTCGGTTTGGTGCTGATGCTAATAGGCGTACCATTACTGTCAGCATTCTTGTTGTTGCTCGGAAGCAGACGGTCTGAAAGACTTGCGACAAGTGGGGATCGATATGCACATCTTGTCTTCAACATCAGAACGTCTTAGGCATGGACCATAACCAGTCGCAGGTGTATGGGCCCGTATGACAGCCTGAATCATATCTTACTCTTTTGACCGTCGTTGTTAACCTCGCCTAGTACTCCCGAGTGTGTGTGAATTCTCCAAGCCGCAAGCGTTTCAAGAACACAGATCATGTTTCGGCCAGCTGCAGGTGCAGCGACGACGAGTCATTGTTCGGGAGAGGTGCCCGAATGCTAGACCCAGAATCCGAAGTGCCGACTGAATCCGACAGCTCTGCACTGTGAGGCATGGTTTACATGCACAAAACCTCATGTGAGCTTGCTTACATACTAAGTTGCCGATCTCTGGACCGACAAAGCCGAACTTATCCACATTTGGCCGAAGTCCGCAGTAGAACGGACCTTGCAAAGAACATGCCTCCGCCGCCCCTAAGGCAAAACTGAAGCCCAGTGCCCGTTGTGAAGAATAGTATAAAGGCCAAATCTAAATCACAGTGCCCAAAATTCAAGGTTATACCCTTACACCTAAAAATTGAAGCCACCCCAAAGACACCCCAATGGAACACATGGTTTGACACCGAAGTAGCGGAAGACTGAAAATGGCAAAATTTTTGTCGATCTCAGATTCCTTTGGGTTTGCAATTTGCAAAGCCTTCATGCCCCCAGTGCTATGCCGTAGCTCCCACTGCAAGTCCGACAGAGACATGTGAACCAGGTGTAAACGTATCGGCCCCAGAGATCCTATCAATGCAGCACGCGCCCCCCCCCCCCCCCCCCCCNNCGCGCCCCCCCCCCCCCCGATTGCAATGTACTCACCGATCTCAAAGCGGGTATCTATGGATCTTCTTTCGAGTTGGCTGTCGGTTGTGGGGACTGTTTCCGGGGGAGAATTAGTCTGAGCCAAGCTGCGAGACTCACAAAACTAAACTGCTCCAAAAGCAGTCCCTCGGCAAGTTGCCATCGTCACGCCCCGGATACCCCTGGCTGCCCTTTTTTCGCCAAAAGGTGGACTCCAAAGGAAAAAGCGCGTCAGTTGCGGCGCTGGCGGCTGCGGAGCTTCCTGTTCTGGCTGCTGTGGCCTCTTGGCTCTGGCTCGGGGTTGAGGCTTCGGTGTTTTCTAGCGAGCATATGGAGCATTCCTTTCCTGGGTCGAGATTTTGGATGATTTGACAGCAGGCTCCTGCAGAGGCCACGCTCGGTAGGGAAGTCTTGCGTCGAAGTGGAGGTGAGAAATACGCTTGTAACGCAGTCGCTTTTTCTTCACATCGTGCCTGTAACTTCCTTCGGAACGAAGCTACAAACTCCTGCTTTGGGGGAAAGCCGAGTAAAACCGTCTCGCTGAGATCTGGATCCCCTTGTGCTTGCAGTTGGCCCTGCCAGGGCTTCTCTGCGTTCAGGGCGAGGTTGCTTTTAGGCATCCTGGTGCAGTGATCCTACACACCCAGTCCGAGAGTGAGTGCCGAAACCTCTGGCGGGCGCTGGCAGAGAAAAGGAAGGGGAGGGCTGCTGACGTGGAATGGTAAGTTCGAACTTTAGCATCGCCTGGAGTGGCGGATGTGTGCGACTGCATGCATTCAACCCTTTGGGCTCTCCACAGCCCCAGGCTTCTGGACTGCGGCCTTGCCGTCACCTACGTCCTGGTCTTCCTAGCCAACGTCAGTGCCACTGATGGCAGGAAGTGGATCGAAAGCACCTTGCCCAGACTTCGGATCACAAGATGTCAGGAACGGGTCGTTCAGCATGTCCGTTTCTGATGGGTGCCGGCCTTAGTATAGCATCCCACGCGTGGTCCGGTGTTGGCATTGGAAGGATTGAAAGTAAACCCATGTGCACACTGAGCGAGCAAAGCCTCCGTCGCTACAACACATAATCGTCGGTCCATGCTCCTGCCAGTCTTCTGAAGCGTGCGTAGTTCCAGGCGAGCGTTCGGGGCGAGCGTTCGGGGCGGAGGCGAGAAGACGCCTAACATAGCAAACAAAGGCAGCTGGATCCAGACTTGCGCACGGTGGCATGGCTCTTTCGCTGACACGCATCGCCATCATGACAATCAGCATGATATGTCGAACTGCACTGAGGTACCGGCATGAGTCTCTTGCAAGATCTTGTCCTGAAGCCCTTCTACCTGGTGGCTGGGCGCAGAACTTTACCCACAAACCCTAAAATCCAGCATCGGAAATCCTGGGCTTCGAACCCTAAGCTCAAGCACAGTAAGCAAAATCTCTACACCTCCGCTCAGAGCTCACAGAAGATTGTCGCTCATGGCTAGGCTTTTGGCTACGGCACCGTCGCCAGCATCGTGCTTTGCTGCAGCTCTCGCGTCAGGGAGCCCACCGCACACGGGTTGCCTGAACTCCGAAAGCTCTACACGAACTCAAGCCCTCAACCCTGGACTTCAGACGATACTGGCACCTGTCTCCATTCCACCCCTGGACTCCACAGTCAGACTGCTAGTCCATTCATCGCCCTTACGCCGAACCGAGATCTCGCAAGTAAGATTGGCGAATAGGGAGTTGGGAGTCTCACCTGTTTCTGCACTTGTGTAGGACCCCTCTTTCGTGTACAGGTAGCTGAGTGTTGTGTGAATACCGCAGCCGTTTAGAAGTAGCTTGAGCTGAGTCCAAGCGTGCTAAAAAAGCTTTGCATGGTAGCTGAGCTGCCAGTGGACCTTTGAGGCTGGCGGCTGGTCGCTTCGACCTTAGCCCGGAGGAGGCAAGGTCGGCCCGTGGATGTGCGGTCGCCGTGCCGTTTGCCTGAGGAGGGGGCAACGGTTGCAAAGGGCCCGAACCGGGCGAGGCTGGTGCTGAAGCACAGTGCCCTGAGGAAGTTGCAAAGGCACTCCCGCGTGATCGGGACTTATTTGCAGGACTTCCCGAGGGCGCTTTTGAATCGCTTCTAAGAAGCAGACGCCGCATGCCGATATTTGTGCCCGGCTGCAGCAATGCTCCGAGGCAAGCCCAAACAGCCTGCGAGGCCAGATCCTCCAGGCCGCCCAGGCGGTGCACGAAGCCGCCGATAATAAGGCGAGGGATTCGTCGAAGACAGCGACGAACCGCCGAATTTTTACGGGCCACAGCCTCAAGTTCCGGGTTTGGCTAGAGGCTAGCCGCCGGAACCGGCCAGACGCGAGCAAGGCCGACGCCCTATATAGCCACCGAATACTACGGCATTGCGGCTAATCGGCGCGAAACAGCTAGAAGCTGTCTTCGCGAGGAGGACCTCTTCTGGACAAGGTCTATTGGAGGGTCACTCGGAATGCGCGCAACACTGAGGTGATCCACCGTGAGCCCCCGATTGATGTGAACTTCAGCAAGAGCGTGCTCCATGCTCGCATTCTCGTTCCGAGGGATACGGTTACCGAGCTTTGGCACGAGCCGGGATCCTCTGTGAAGCGACAGGCCGAAGTGAGTTATTCGGATGAGCCCACAAGCGTGTCACCTGCATTACCCGCAGAGAGAGGAGAGAAGCGAAGAGCCGAGTCCGCGGGACTTTCCCCAAGAGAAGACCGTGATCCTGCGCTGGATGCTTTCGACATGAATTTGGTCGACACCGAAAAGCGTCTAGACCTTGTATTGCATGAGGAGAGAGAGAGAGAGAGAGAAAACTTTCGAGGTTCTGGTGCTGCAGGGCTGCAGGGCTCCGAAGAGACGATAGGTATACCCGAGGTGGTTCAGGAAGAGGCTGAAGGAATCTTTTGTGCTGACCTTTCGGAAAACCTTTTAGACGAGTGTGTTCCGGGAGGCGAGGAAAGCTGAGATAGAAACGATCAGCACCATGAAGGTGTGGGAGAAACTTCCTTGCAAGGACCTGCCAGCAGGCAGAAAGCTTATCGGTACTCGATGGGTTGATGTGAACAAGCAAGACGACGAGAAGAACCCATTGATCGATCGCGGCTTGTTGCGAAAAAGATCAAGCGGTCCAGTGGTCTTGATCAGTTCTTCGCAGCTATGCCGTCGCTTGGCCCTATGAAGGCCCTCATGTCCACGGCTGTCGCCCGGTCGCTTCCGACTGAGGCCGGGAAGTGCTTTACTTCGAGCTTCCTGATAAAGGAGCCAGGAGAGGATGTGGTAGGAAAGCTCCTGCGGAGTGTGTGTGGCACCCGGGACGTTCTGGGTCTGATACAGGGTCTGTCCAACTGTCCAACCCACGTGTGTTCTTTCGTCCGGGCAAGCAGCTCCTGGTGAGTGTCCATGATGACGACTTCACCAGCTGTGGGCCACTGAGTTGTATCCAGTGGTTCCATGCGGGGCATCCTGGGACCTCCAAGGAGCCCAACCAGGCACTCAGACTATCCGTACCCTTAATCGGACCGTACTGCGAGCCTGACCAAAGGCATGCAGATTTGGTCTGGTAAAGGACTGCACGGGCGGCAAGGTCAAGACTCCTGTGATGCAGGAGAAGTTGCTGCCTAGTTCTGACCCTGTGAATACACCCCGTTGGAGGCTGCTGCCTACCGCAGCTTGTCGATGCTTGCCGCCTACTTGGCGCAAGATCAACCCGACTCCCAGGTTGGTATGCGCACCTTAGCACAAGGACTGCAGAACCCGAAGGTGAGGCAAAGGCAGCTCCTGAAGCGCGTGGCCATTTATCTCCAGTATCGATCTCGGCTGGTGCAGCTCTTCCGGCACTGCAGCGAGCGGGGAGAAACCGTCGATGTAGTCAGATGCGGATCATGCAGGTTGCATTCGCGCAAGAAAGTCCGTTTCTGGAGCGCTAATGTTGGGTAAGACCTGCCTGCGATCTTGTTCCAAGGGCGAGGCGGTGAGCGCTTTATCCTCCGGAAAGGTCAAATTCTATGGCTTAGTCAGTGGGACCTCGCAGTTGCCGGGTGAAGCTTCTGCCCTGGCTGACTACGGGCGGTGGCCATCGGTATGGCTTAGATGCGAGGCCTCGGAAAGGCCAAACATATCGAAACGCAGTTCACGTGGGTACACGAGAGGCTCTGGAGGAAAGACTACGTTATCCATAAACGGCGCACTTCGGAAATGTTGGCCGTGGTGCTGACGAAAGTAGTGCCTGAGAAGACTATGTAGAAAGCCTTGAAAGGTATGGGTTTCAAGTTCATGTCTGGCAAGACGGACGTACCGCTTGTTGCTTGAAAACAGCTTGAGCCGCAACTCGGGAGGCGTGCAGTTGTGTAGGACCCGTCTTTTGTGTACAGTTACAATTAGCTGTGTGTTGTGTGAATACCGCAGCCGTTTAGAAGTAGCTTGAGTTGAGTCCACGTGTGAGCTCTGCACTTTCACTTACGGGCCAGGCTTTCCCAGGCTCCGCGGCGGGTTTGAAGGAAGGGCTCCCAAGATTACATAGAACCTGGACAACCCTGACTACTGAAGCTAGATCACTGTGAATAAGCTTCGCTCAAGTTCCAAACTCCGGACCGGCACCAGGAAACATTAATGCCTGATTTGAGACAGTCACATGGAGCGTTGCCATCGAAATCGGGTGCCGCTTGTGAGGCATGTGGGGTGTTTAGTGCTTGACCATTTCGACTTTCCCTCCAGCGCCCGCAAGCTACGAGACTCTGGTGACTCTGGTTCCTAGCAGTTTGCGGGAGCCACCCTTTGATCACTGGTAGGAGGTCAATGGAGGTCAGGGATGGCATCCAATTTAGTTGTTTCCATCCTCTGCGTGCGGCCTAAACCTAACCTGCAGAAGCCTTGAAGGAGAAGGTGACAATTCAATGGCAAGAAGCGGAACAAGTGGCCGTCGCCAGGGAGAACCATGAGGCATCCAAAGTTTGGGGTTCAGTGATTCTTTAGGGTTCGCGCCGCAAGTTGGGAGAACCTGTGAGCTCAGAGTTTGGAGATGTCTGAAGGGTTGCATTCAGACGCAGGGGGCTGGGGTGCAGCAATTTGTTTGGTAGTATAGGAGCCTTAATGATTTCCTCTGGTATTTTGGGGCTTCCTTATTGCAATTATCGGACATTATGCCGTAAAACCCTTTTTAACTGTTAAGGCTCTACATTACCTTAGATTTGGAAGCGGAGGCAGATGAACTCGGACATGCTCTGCGCCGTGCCTGGGAAGTGGAGAGCATTGACAGTGCGAAGCTCGTGAGAAACCAAATTCATGTTGAAAGCTTATGAGTTCAGCTCAAGCTTTCCGAGTCCCGAGCAGATCCAGTCGCTGACATGGAAGCCTGCTGGAAGGGGGCCAGCTGGGACTATCGTGTTGCCCTGCCTCCAGTTGCCACGTTTTTGCATCTAAGCCGCTGGCGCTGGCGTTTCCACAGGCGTCGGAAACCCCCTCGTCCTAAATCCGAAGGTTCTCTATGACGGCAGGAGGGCAGGAACAAGGATGAAGACACAGGTTTTAACCCTACACAATTGCAATTTCTGCATCAGCTGCAGCTGTGACGCTTTTTGAAGCTCAGAACCATCTAGTTGACGAAGAGGGGTGGCCGCGCGAAGCCGGAAGCCCAAGTGTGAGTTGTGAGCTCCACGTCCGCGGCACTGACCAAGAATTTCTGATCAACGCTGTGTTTTTTCCAGACGGTCCTTTTCAATACAGTACTCCCAGTCAGGAGATTTCGCAGTAGACTTCAGAACAGTATCTCTTCGTATCTTTCTTTGCCTGTTTTCGGATCATGTGTGCATTTTAAGTGGTGGTCGTTGCATGTGGCTGGAAGAAATCAGACTTGTCACAGCAGCTTTGACCTGTGCAAATAGAAACGGCTGTAGCTTCCTGTCTCTGCTCTGGATGTCCAGTACGGTCTTCATAGCTCAACTGCACAACCCTCTTCTCAGAGAATTGTGAGTTACGCAATGGACAGTGACACTCGTAACGCGAAAACGCTGCCCGCCTTCAGTGCTTTTAGAAGGACTGTCTGAGTGAGTTCATGTCGGATCAGGACACGACACGGCGTTGTAGTGGCATGTGCCCATGCACCCCAGCTGTGTAGTCAGCCGGGGGTGATTGTCACAAGACTCAGATGTCGGAAAATGCTGCGAATGTAAACCACACCACAAAGGGGTGGATCGTAAGGACTTGAAAAGCTGCTCGACTTTCCAGCATGCGCAAATCCGCACGGAGGCTCTAGAAACAATTTTCCAGCCTACCTAAAAGCAGCTAATTTCCTACGCCGTCTTGGAGTCACCACATGAGCCTTGAAGCATGCACCTTCCACACTGGGCCGCCAGCGGTTGTTTTCCTTGCGGTTGGCGGTGCGGGGGCGCAGCTTTTTTCCCAGGCTATTCAGGATGCATCGGTGTGGTGCGGACTTATCATCAGGACGTTCTTCAAACGGAAAGCTTGTTGAGGATTGTCAGGGTCTCCTCAGAAGGACTTTGGATCAGCCTGCAGCAGCAGGAGTCGCAGCCCCAGCCTCACCGGCAGCAGCCACAGCAGTCACAGCAGCCACAGCAGTCACAGCGGCAACAGCCGCAACAACAGCAGCTGTAGCTGCAGACGCAGCAGTAGCACCACCCGCTCTCGAGGCAGACTTGCATCAAGCATTGCTTCCATGTGAAGGATCTGGGGTCTTAAAGTCTAAAGTTTAGGGGAGCCCCCCCTTTGCCAGCACAAACTTTCGGCAACCGCAGGTGCCGAAATATGAAACTAAGTAGAGACCAGACCTGTTTCGATCTCTTGCTGCTTAGGGTACTCGCTTGCATCGGTGCCTCCTCTGAGCTAGCGGGTAGCTAGCGTTTCGTCATTGCCAGACCAAGTGAGCAGAAGGAATGCCGCGGAGTTCTCCAAGATGCTGGCAGGTGTTTAAGGGCTTTTCCACGGCTGAAGGATTGTCGAAGGGCTTCGTGACTGTAAAGTGCCATGGGGCTCAACTGATCCGAACCTTGCACTGTATGATGAAACCACGGTGTGCGAGACTCGGCACTGGGAACATTGATTCTGAAACCCCGATGCTCGTAGCTGTTCGGTTTTGAAGACTGAACCTTCGGATGGACACAATGGCCTGAAGATTCTGATCCACTCGTATGCCGTCCCATTCACGTCGTATAAGCGTAGGTGTGCAGCTTGGATGATGTACAAGCTCTGTGACGCATGCCTTCTGTGCACCTCGGGTTGTGTGCCACCGGCTGTTTGAGCCGGTTAGCGGGCAGCGGTCATCATGTGCTCCTCCCAGGCAAGAGAGAGTCCTCGTGTGAGCCCCTAGTCGACGTGTTGTATGATTTTGGTTTCGAGAAAGCATCGATGCCTCCTTTTGACACTGAAATGATCCCTACCTACGACCTCGCACCTTTAGAATACGTAGTGCGGGCAGGCTCGCCCTCTCAGATGTGGTAAGTTTAGGAACCACCTGACCATGGCCCAAAGCCGTACACGCCCTTTACACCAAGGACCGCCAATCCTACGCTGCAGAAGCATTGAATAAGCAACAGCCTAAAGACCCAGACCCTAAAGCTCAAATATAGTCGAAAGTCGAAAGCCGTTGAGCCAAAACCCCTCATAGTCCCCATATCAAGTTTCCTTATAGTTTAATCTGCGCTTAGACTCCGTATCAGCCTCCACGTCGAGCCAGTGGGCTCGGCATCGGACAGGGTCTCCGCGGAGGCCGTGCTGCGGCAAAGCAGAACTGCTGGTGCCAGGGGTTGGGAGCACAAGGTGGCGCGGTTGGGGCGATCCCATTCATGTCGGCTTTCCCAACCTCGCCCTCCCACCGAAAAGCATCGATAAGACGGCGTGTCAAGTTTGTATGATCATGGCGATGATTGGAAGTTTTTGCTTGGCAATCGTGGTAGTGAGTGATACGGGTCGTGGTGTTGTTATGATGAATATCACCAAGTTGAACGAAGAGTGTTCTTG
The DNA here is from genome assembly GCA_905221635.1 of Symbiodinium sp. CCMP2456. Lineage (NCBI taxonomy): Eukaryota > Dinophyceae > Suessiales > Symbiodiniaceae > Symbiodinium > Symbiodinium sp. CCMP2456. The sequence goes on from CAJNDV010002991.1 coordinate 47,925, forward strand.
TCATAACCTGTTGTTCATACCATGAATGGCAACAAGTATTCCTGTGACTACTATGATCAGCTAGGCAGTAAAGGTTATCGCAGGTCCCGGTGTCTTCTTTCGGTGAAAGAGGGCCGAGCCCAGCCGAGCTCGGGCTTAAGGCATGTGCTGAGATCCCTTGCCTTTGTAGCCTTTTCCTGGTTTGGGGCTGGATTTCGGATTTCCTCCAGGGCTTCGGAAATGCTGCATCCCTCAGGTTTAGGGTCAAGGGTTCTGGCTGTTTCAATGGCCCCCCGTGGTCTCTAGCTTGATGTTTGGGTTCGGGCTTGCAACCGCGTAAAATTCCTGGTGCCGGCGGCCGGCGGCGCTTTCGGCGCTTTGACATTTAAGACGAAGGGCCCGAGGTTCCTTCGAGCTTCGGGTTTAGTGATCACTGGACACATTGAGTAGTGTAAGCTGCGCAAAACGACGAGAACAAGCAGACCCCGGAAGGGCACGCCGTGAGAATTCCGTAGTGATATCTGGCAGTCTTCAATCGAGTCTGGTTATCAGCAAGATGGTACATATGATTGGTCAAATTGTGCTGCTACTGCACTGTCTGGCATTCTTATCACTGCTGCTGCTGCTGCTGCCGCTGACGCTGCCGCTGCTGTTGCATGGTTGCCACTAATCAGGACTGTTATTGTTGTCTCAACTGTTGTCAACAGTTACTGGTTCTGACGCAATTCTCACGGGCTTGGATGCGCATTCTCCAGTTTGCTCAGCCGGGTAAATCCTCGGGCCCCACGCATTGAAGCAATCTTTTAGAGTGCTCCTCCTCGACGCAGCTGCTTGGCGAAGGGCAGGCGTTCTTCGGATAGACATCGTAGTTCAGACTGTTCTTGGTGCGTCCGCCGTGTGTTCGTAGTTGCGGTCATAGTCGCCTTTGGCAGTCGTGGAAATGCGGCAGAAGTTTCAATCACAAAGCCTGGCTCGTAGCAGTGCTACCGTAGAGATTTAATAGCGCATTCCGCGTGCGTGCAAGTTGTCGTTACATTTCCGCGGTTGTAGTTTCACACGCCTGGGCTCTTTCGCTCCCATGCAGCGAGTTTTCCACACGGTGTGCTCCATGCCCAAGGGGGCTATATGTGAAATCTCCATGCCAGGAATCAGTCTTGCCATGTCGGAAATACATCCTGAGCAAAATTCGCAGAGTGTCGAGAATACAGGGACCGAGAGATGACACGTGGTATCAGAATCCTCCATGTTATGGCGAGTGTCGCCAAGTAGCTCGTGCCTCAAGGCCTTCTGACTGTGTCGGCCCATGTATTTATCTGCAAGATCACTTGGATGGTCAGACCCAGAGACAACAAATCGCTTAGCATGAGACAGTTGCCAAAAGCGCGAATGTGTGGCCGCCGTCCAGAAGTCCAACGTCAAGATTGCCACTGCTGCTGTTGCTTTTGTTGTGCGATTACGGCGACGACGACAGTGATGACGACATGTTGCCGGCACCGGGACCAAACAGCTGTAGTTTGGTCGAAGTTTGGTTCAGAAAGTGCGTGCAGTAGACTAAGCAGAGTAGTGTTCCGCCGGCATGGTGCGTCGCCCTGGCTCCAGCATGATTTGGGGATCTTTGCCCGGTAGGGTGTCCGAATTCTTGCCTCTCCCTTAAGAAAGGGTCGAGGAGACTCTTTGCGCGCTCGCCAGCTGCTGGGCCCGGCATGGAGGTGGGCCGAAGTTGGCAGTGTACACCCCGGAATTTCAGAGGCTACTGCGATGTTTGATTTTGCGGGGCTTCGAGGCCCAAGCTCCCCTTCTGAAGCCCCTGCCTGCGGTTCGCAGGATCTGGCTAATCCGGTTGACGGTGTTGCGAGAGGGTCCTGTGATGAAAAAGGCTAGGCCCACTACCTTGCCGGGCTGCCATCCCGGCAGAATCTTGTTCAAATCCTCTTGGATCAAGATCTCCAACCAAATCATGATGCACTTGATTGGAGTGGCGCCCTAACCGTCTCGATCAGACTCCAGTGAAGTACAAGTCGTATTTTAACGCCGCGTGAATATGTAGAACTTGGTTATTGCATGTTTGATGATGAACCTGATTGATTCCAAAATAGTTGTCCAATAATTGTGAATCATAGCAGGGCTGAAGAGCTTATCAGTCTGCAAGCTCTCAACGATGGTAGTTTGACTGAAACCTCTTATCCTGCTAAGTACATATCCATAGTTTGATGCGCACACTAGTATAACCTGGTTGAATGAGCTGGTTCAGACATTGGCAACTCAACCACATGGGCCGAACCAACTGATAATCTAGTCGTGGCGCCACCCCTTTGAACTAAGTGTTTGGTAGCGTGCGGGTCCTTGCAGAGAATCAAGTCTCGATCTGGTTGTGCTCAAGCTCGGGTTTGAACTGTCGTCTAGCTTGGGGCACTCCTTGGAGACAAAAAAAGTCCTACTATTCTCATTATTATTATTATTGTTAATATTATTATTAGTATTCTTATTATTATTATTATTATTATTATTAGTATTTGCAGTATTATTATTTATATCATTAATTTGGTTGGGCCACTTGCGTTGAGGAGACCCTGGCGCATCGTTCGGGGGCCAATGCAAGTCAGGAGACATGTATGTCGGGGGTCAGGCAAGGTAATGATCCAGCCCAAGGGCAACTCCACAAAGTTGGCTTGTTGTTTACGCTTGGATTCACTACCTCTCCTGCGGTATTCTTCATCCTGAACCTCGCAGTCCTACGCCCCAATCCATCTAAACTACGTGGTGCCTTGCCTGCCTTGTGCGAGTGGGAGTCGAAACTTTCCAAACCCCAAGTCCTTTAATGCTTCCGACCTGAAGACCCCAAGCCCTCTGGCCGAGAGCGAGCGCTAACAAAAATCAGTCGGCGCACGGATGGGGACAGTGTTGCCCACTGCTTGTCTTGTAGCCGGCCTTCTACTTGCTAGCTCTATGATTCGATTCTATGGTGCTCCGACTGGTTGTTTTGGTTGGGGGTACTCAGCACTCTAAACTTCTGAACCAAGTACTGGCATCCTCAGCAAATCGAGCTGAAAAGAAAGACACCCTGTTTCATTTGTGAACAGCTCCTTCGTCATTGAGTTCTGTAGCCAGGCCCCAGCATCGTTGCCGGAGCTCGTGCGTTTGGTCGCCAGGCCCGCCTCAGTGCGTCACACTCCTGGAGATTCCATCAAGTGGTCAAGTGGTGTAACAAGGCTCTGAAGATTCAGGGGATTTCTGGCTTAGAAACTATGAAGGAGCTCTTGGGAAGGGAACGCACAGACGCTTGGGCTCAGAGGAAGCGAGGGGAGTCGAAACCTTGGAAGGCTTGAACCCAAACGGTCCAAAACCCTACATCCCAACACAATGAAAAGGGACAGCCGTCTGATCCGGACCGTTCCTGGCAGGTACAAGCTCGATGCGGCCGGGGCCCCTGCGCTTTCGGCTTTCTCCGGCCTTCATATGGCTGACATTACTTTAAGGATGCGAAACTCTGGGAGTTATAGTTATTGTATATTCCTTCTTGCGGCGATATTGAGAAGGAGCAGTTGGAGCGAACGTTGGAACTTGCCCACAACCAAATCACAAAGCTGCAGTACGCTATCGAGATGTTGGGAGAGGAGCCGTCGCTAGCAGGTGCCCCCTATGCAAGTCTCGGGTTGCTTCTTTCTTGGCAACATTGCTTCTATAGCTCTTTTTGCTTGAAGTGAATCAGCATCCCGAGCCTCATGGGGTCGATGTGGTGTGGTTCTGTCTTGGCGCTGCTGGCTCTCGCCGGGGCGTCCAACATCTCATGCCTGGATTCCTTCGGCTCCGTCACCCCCTTGTCAGCCCAAGACAAGCATTGCCTTCTGCCTGAGCTGGATGCATTGGTTGACTCGCCCCAACGCTTCTACTTCGAGAAGATTGGGGTTGTGGTAGGCTATGAGATCTTGTCCAAGCTCGGGGAGATTGAATTCACCTTCGCAGTGCCAGCTACGGGTTGGTTCGGCTTCGGGATCTCAGAAGTAGGGAGCATGATTGGAGCCGACATGTTGATCCTGGAGGATGGACCGAATGGATTCGAAGTCACCGACTCCTATTCCCACGGCTTCGAGCGTCCTGTGGCCGACAAGCTTCAGAACTGGCAAGCCCAGAGCATCACTCACCTGAGCCTGGGGGAAACCTGTTTGGGACAGACGGTGGTGACCAAGGCCGTGCTCCGACGAATGATGAAGACGTGCGATGCCGAGGATGAGGACCTAGGGCCTCAGTGGATGCAGAACTACTTCGTGGCTGCGTACGGTGATGGGCGCATGAACTACCACGGCCAGGTGCGCGAGACCACTTCACACTACATGTACTTACCTGAGCCCCTCTTGCATGAAGAGACGCTTGAGGCTGTGGAGGTGGACGTTCTGGGTCCAAGCATCCGGGTACCTCAGGGGCAGACGAACTTCTGCTACATCAAGGTGGAGATACCTTGTGACATCAAGGTTCATGCCTGGGCCGTCTTGAACACAAGAAACCTTCATCACATGCATTTGGGGCCCTTGGAGCCAGAGCTGGATTTCCCAGAGCAATACCAGTGTTCAAGTTACAGTCCAGGCCAAGTGTCCCTCTCCTGGGGCCTTGGAGATGCGAAGGAAGTCCTGCCAAACAGCCTCTTCATCGAGATGAAGGCTGGCACTTACGTCCTGGAGGCTCACTTTGAGAACCCTGCAAAAGACGCCTTTGACATCCAGACTGGCTTCCGCCTGTGGGCCGCCAAGTCTGATGTGTCTGCTGACAAGGCGGTGGGTATCACGAGCATCAAAGGAGTCTGGAGAGATGTGCTGCCGGCGAACCATATTGTCCAGAAGAGCTTCGTGTTGACACAGGCGTGCACAGACACCCTTCCAGCACATGGAATCACCGTGGTTGGTGCCTTGGCACACATGCACTACGCCGGCAAGTCCTTGAAGGCTTACCGCACGAGGCGCGGACGCACCGAGATGCTCTTCGAGCAGCGGGGGTTCGACTTCAATCGTCAGGCCGTGATCTACAAATCTTTCAAGCTTATGCCCGGGGATGTGATCTCATGGACATGCACGTGGGACTTGAGGAACCTGGGTGACAAGGTGTATGGCTTGAGCTCTGAGGATGAGATGTGCCAGATCTTCCTGGCTGCCAACCCTCCACTGCCCTTCGCACGAGCCACGGTGGGCATCCTCAGCCAAGGAGATGAGTACGGCGTTTGCGGCACGCGTGCTTGCTTTGACTTGGAGGAATGTTCGACGCTGGCACCACACAGCGCCGAGTTCCACAAGATTGAACTTCAGCCTTTGACAACCGAAGAGGGTCCGCAGCGCGAACTCTGTGAGTTGCTTGTGGAGGCAGAGGCGACTCCGCCTGTGAACAACTGGATCTTTCCTCAGAGCATCTCGGTAAGAACCAGTTGATCGTGTTTCAGCAGCTCTTTTGCCACCCAGTGTTCAGTTGTGATAAGCTTAACAGCGGTGTGCTTCTCCGCCTGCGCGCGCCACACAGGCATGATCGTGCATTTGGGCATCATCTCGGTGACCTACAAGCTTGTGACACTGCTCTACAGTCGACTTGAGGGTCGCGTGGATGTCCTCAAGAGATCCTTGAACTGTGAGTTGGCTTTGCTTGGAGTGATTGTGGGCACGCTCATCGCCTGTCATCCGGAATGGTTCCTGTCTGAAGCTGAGAAGGTCTACTCGGTGAACGAGGCCATTGGTAGCTCCTTCTGGTCTTTGAGTGCCTGTGCAGATTTAGTGGGCAGCGCCTATGTCTTCGAGCTCGTTGTCAGAGGCAGCAACGAATGTTTGCGCTGGGATTTGGCCGTGCACCACTCGGCAACCATTGCCATCATTGGCATGTTGCGCAACGCCTTCGCCTACGAGTATGCGCCGCAATTCTATGCAAGCATAGCAGCCTGCCTGCTCTTGCATGTTGTCACGGATGTTCCCGTGTTGCTCATCTTCGCCCTTCGTGGTGTCTCTGCTGACAAGACTTGCTTCAAGAGGAGCCTTTTCGTGGCAGCATGGATCAAGCTCGCAATGCATACGGCGATCAACATTTGTTCCGTCCTTCTTTTCGTCTCAGGCTCTAAGACCTTTCGCCTGGCGACAGTAAGCTTCGCTTCTTGGCTGAAGACGGGCTACAACAATGATCGTCCTCTTGCAACAGACGCAATGCGACAGTTCGATTGGGCCGCAGTGCTCCATGTCGGCATTCCAGTATTGGTGTCCATCCTCTTCCTTACGCAGTTGTGGACGACGTGGGTGCTGCTGCGCGTGAGCCGCACAGAGGCTGAGAGTGCTGAGACTCCTGCAGATGCACACGGTAAAGACACACCAGCCCAGACTGAGTCTGTGAACTGAGGGTCATGCAAAACCCAATGATGTTCGGGATTGCGCGGCGCAACAGGACGTCGGTTAGATGTTTTGATGCGTCCCGCAACAGAACGTCGGTTAGATGTTTTGATGCGTCCAGGAGAAGATCTCTGAACCGAGTTGCTTCTCATTCACTTTTTGTTTTTAATGCTTTTGGGGGTCAGTGGAAAGACCCCCGCAGCGTTCCTGTTCTTTTGTCGCAGGAAGCAAGACGCGAGGATGGAATCCCGAGCTTGCAACATGATTTCTAGGGGGCTTCTGCTTGAGGGGCCCCACATCCTTCCTCGCGTGTATCACTATGTTTTGCCTGCTTGGGCAGGTATCGACATGCGGCGACCGCATGCTTCATTTTCATCGAAAGCCTTCTTGGGGGCAGGCACCCCGTGCTGGGACGCGAGGCGGTTTGCCGCCACGCACCAATCCATGAGAATCACTTAGATTTTAAGAGAAGCAGTGGGAAAAGTTGCCCATCTCGCGCTGGACACTTCCATGAGCATCCATGAGCCACTGTTGCCTGAGCATTCTACATCAGCACAGCCTTGCGAATGCCTGCTTTCATGTAACTACACCCAACGTCAGCTACGTGGAAGTTGGAAGTTTGAAAAAATAAGGGCCCCGAATATCGAAGCCCAAGTAGTAGGAGCCTGATTTTTTGGACCCTTCAGATACGGTATTCAGTTTTCGGAAACTCTCAGCTCAGGTGTGCTCGAACGTGCTGCACACACTTCGCGACTGGGAGCAGCAGAGGTTGGACAAGAAGTGGTTTCCTCCATGGTACTGGTTGTCCTGTCCTTGAGGTTGTAGGGTGTAAGGTTTACGGTGCAGGGTTTAGGGTTTAGGGGTTCCGGGCGAGAGAAGCCTGCTGCAAAAAAGGGTTTAGGGGTGAGCCTGCTCCAACTCCGGGCGAAGTGGAAAGCCTGTTGCAAAAGGCCCTCACCCCTACATTCCAGACCCTAGACCCAAACCCCGAAACCCTAAACAATTGATGCGCAGAGGGGGTTCTGTTCTAACAGCCGTGCGGGCCCTGCATGTGTGACCTGCCAGCATCATAAGAGCAACGGTTGTAGTTGCATTGGCAGTCATAGCAGCAACAACATCATAGACTCGTAGATGCACGGTAAACATGCAGGTGATCGACGTCGCACCAAGTACTACTAGTGGTGCTGCAAAAACTAGTAGGTGTAAGTCTACATACACACTGGTAGAAAGCATGTCAACAACCACAAACTACATGCCGCACCACAGACAAACCACATGGACGACAACAACACCGCGACTACGCACCAGCGCGGTCATGCAGTTTCCAGTGTGGCAGTACAGTACAAAGTTCACCATCGTCAAATCATCTCACCAAATCAGTGTCATCACCATCATCATGAACTTCACAATACAACATTATATCACAATCATCTTCGTCATCATCGCCACCATCATCGTCATCATCATCATCGTCATCATCATCATCATCATCATCATCACCATCATCATGTTGGTCATCATGGTCATCGTCATGCACGAAGATATCCTGGCGATATGTAACATCGTCTGGGCCAAGGCTGCGGCCGACAGATGGGTTAGACAAATGCACTATCAGCGTGAAGCTGTCCTGGACAAAACCTTGACCGCTTCGGGTTGAGGCTTCAGTTTTCTACGCACAGGTTTGAGGTTTAAGGACTGGGTTTAGGGGGTAACGCGGTGAAGTCTCAGAATTGAACTCTCACATACGTGGGTAGAGCTCCATGAGAATCTGTTTCTGCAGGTCTTCCGAACGCCAAGATCTGACTTACGGGAGCAGATCTCTGTGAGCTGGTGTTTTGCCTCGGTTTTTTTGTTGACGGCCAGAGCTCTGGCAGGATTATCAGCAGAGCGTTTCGACTTGTGGCCGTTCCCCAGCACCAATGGTCCATGCTCTGACAGACCACCGAGACGCGGAAGGCCATGTAGCGGCTGCATCGAAACAAGGACGCCCGCTCCCTGAAAAAGCTTTGACGAGGAATGCCGCAATCCTGAAAACCAGGTACCTTACCACACAGAAAAGAGGGAACCTGGTCAGCCTGGAGCAGCGGAGCTGCCCAAGGCCGACTCTGCACAACTTTCGGGTGGAGTGGTCCTCCACGAGCATGACCGTGCACATCGATGAGGACACATACACTCAAGCCATTGCTGGAGCAGGCGAACATGCCCTTTTCTTTGTTCGAATCTTCGCGAGCACAGAGCCATCCAGACGACTTCAATCTAGTGCCACTGGCCACGCTAGTGCAGCTCACCTCGGCCATCAACTGCAGTCGCTGCAGCTACAGATGTTCTTTAGTCGATGGCCAGTGCTCTCGCTGCGTTGAATGTCATCAATGGTTTCGCGTCATTCTTATAACTGCTGCTGCCGCTGCTGCTGCCGCTGCTCTTGCATGGTTGCCACTGATCAGTACTGTTATTGTTGTCTCAACTGTTGCTAACAGTTGCGGGTTCTGACGCAATTCCCACGGGCTTGGAAGCACATTCTCCAGTTTGCTCAGCTGGGTAAATCCTCGGGCCCCATGCGTGGAGCAATCTTTAAGAGTGCTCGTGCACGTGGTAATTATCAGAATCCTCTATCTTATGGCGAGTGTCGCAAAGTAACTCGTGCCTCAAGGCCTTCTGACTGTGCCGGATCATGTATTTGTCTGCAAGATCACTTGGATGGGCAGACCCAGAGACCGCAAATCGCTTAGCATGAGACAGTTGCCAAAAGCGCGAATGTGTGGCCGCCGTCCAGAAGTCTATCGTCAAGCCACTCGTTGCGACTGCTGCGGTTGCTTTTGTTGTGCGATTACGGCGACGATGACCGTCATGTAACTTGGTCGAAGTTTGGTTCATAAAGTGCGTGCAATAGACCAAATTCATAAGCTGCAGAGTAGTGTTTCGCCGGCATGGTGCGCCGCCCTGGCTCCAGCGTAATGTACGGATCTTTGCCCGGTAGGGTGTCCAAATCCTCCGGATCGAGTTGCAGTCTCTCCCTTAGAAGGGTCGAGGAGACTCTCTGCGCGCTCGCCAGCTGCTTGGGCCCGGCATGGAGGTGGGCCGAAGTTGCAGCATACACCCCGGAACTTGCATCGCTTCTCGCGCCAGAAAGGCATTGAGCCATGAAGGGTTCAGAGGCTACTTCGATGTTTGCGAGGCTTCAGAGATCTTTAGAGCCCTTTTCGCGCCCGCCTGCGCCCCCCAGAATCTGGCTAATCCGTGTTGGGGTTCGCTTTCGAACGAGGGGGGTCCTCTGATGCAAAAGGCTAGGCCCAAAAGTTCACAAGAAATACCATCCCGGAATGATGTTTCACTATGAACCTGTCAAGCCCAGATTTGTTTGCAGGACCACATTGCCTGTTGCATGGGTCAACCATCAACACATGTGTGTCTCTCGCCGTCCCTTCTTTGATAGAGCTCGGCTGGACTACTTTGCCGGACTGCGATCCCGGCTACTGATCCACCGCCCGCGCAACTCCACTAAGTTGGCTTGTTGTTTACGCTTGGATTCACTACCTTTCCTGCCGTATTCTTCATCCTGAACCTCGCAGTCCTACGCCCCAATCCATCTAAACTACGTGGTGCCTTGCCTGCCTTGTGCGAGAGTGGGAGTCGAAACTTTCCAAACCCCAAGTCCTTTAATGTTTCCGACCTGAAAACCCCAAGCCCTCTGGTCGAGAGCGAGCGCCAACAAAAATCAGTCGGCGCACGGATGGGGACCGTGTTTCCCACTGCTTGTCTTGTAGCCGGCCTTCTACTTGCTAGCTCTATGATTCGAGTCTATGGCACTCCGACTGGTTGTTTTGGTTGGGGGGTACTCAGTACTCTAAGCGTCTGAACCAAGTACTGGCATCCTCAGCACATCGACCTGAAAAGAAAGACACCCTGTCTGATTCGTAAACAGCTCCTTCGTCATTAAGTTCTGCAGCCAGGCCCCAGCATCGTTGCCGGAGCTCGTGCGTTTGGTCGCCAGGCCCGCCTCAGTGCATCACACTCCTGGAGATTCCATCAAGTGGTGTAAGAAGGCTCTGAAGATTCAGGGGATTTCTGGCTTAGAAACTATGAAGGAGCTCTTGGAAAGGGAACGCACAAGCGCTTGACCTCAGAGGAAGCGAGGGGAGTCGAAGCCCTACGCAAAGCTCTGGCCTAGGCAGCATGCGGAGATTTTGCGGCTGGCAGAAGAACGGCTCTCAGCGTTGAAAAGTCGCAGGGACGCTAAACCATAAACCCTAAACCCTATCCGAAGCTTTCAGCTTTTCACACCGACTGCGCACATTTGGATCCTCGCCTGGCTTGTCCAAGTTGTGAGAGTGTAAACCCTAAACCCTAAACCCTAAGGACTGTGACTCCGAAAGCTGGAGGCATCTCAGGCTCCCAACCATCTCTTTTAAAGCTGATCGAACCTGGGAACGAAGCCCGGGGACGCATGAATTACTGAATGAAAGCAAGCCGGAAGTAAGTTCGATGCACGGAGCTGCACAGTTCCCACAGCCAGATCGAAGGAACATGGAGGGCTGAGCATTAAGGCAACGCTCCTTTGCGACGCGAGCGCCATTAGGAGAAGCCAATGGCGGCGGACCCTTACCAGTCCTATTTCTTTGATGGTTGATAGTTTCCGAATCCCTCAGCAATGCAGGAGACCAAGAAATCGAAGACCACCCTCAATGAGCAACTCCACCAAGCTTGGCCCATGTCCACACCCTCCCTGCACCCTGAACACCACTCGCCAAGGCCTACAAGAACCGGAAGCCCTCAACGATTTTGCCCAACAAACATGAAGCCTCAACACACTTCTTGGGCTCTGAGGCACATCGATCCGAACTCGAGGGCTCGCTGGAAGCTTTCTCGTACAGGCTCTGCTTTATCTGGTGGAAGGTTGCAATGCTTGCGCTGTTGTTGGGGTCTGCGCACTCGCGTTGCAATCCTTGGCTGGAGAATTGCAAGGCCGCGCGCACTCCCGACCCACATCGTGATTTCCCAAAGTTAGTATTCTCAACCGCCCCCCGAAGCCGAAGCTAGATTGAAGACATTGTCAAGATTCTTCAGGTCCAGGCACTCAACCATCCAGGACCCACCCATGACCCCAACACCAGCAGCAGCTGCCACGGTTGAAACAAGTTCAGAGATGAATCGGCGACGCTAATGAACAAGTTTTCAGATTGCCGTGAGTGCGTACGAAACCAAGAGACTCGTCACAGGACTTCATCAGATTCCGACGGCGGAGGCCCAGGCATCCCGACTCTTTGTCACGGAGGTTGAGATGTCGTGTAGTTGTCGGGCCGCACGGTGGCCAGGCCATAGAAGAACGTGAATGAAGGGGGTTGGTTCGAATGTGCCTGTACTGCTGGTGACCGCATCGCTAGAGGCTTGAAAATTGCATGCGACACTGCTCGCGAAACCTTTTACACAATCCCGTAAACTTGGCCCGGGGAGGAAAAGAGGTGTCAAAGAAGTAAACTCGGACCTGCGTGGCCCAATCAGTGGATGTTGAGATGGCTCCAAGGGAAATGTGGAGGTTGGGATCTTGCAGGACTGACTCGCATGACCGCACTGGGCAAAGTCAAGAGCGTCGAGCAGCCGATGGTATCAGAGCCCTGGCTAACAAAATTGGTTTAGGGGTTTTAGGATGCTTTAGGGTGCTGGTTTACGGGTTTAGGATACGGGGTAATTCGCGACGGTTGCTACGCTGCGCAGAAAAGTTTAGGGCAAAAACTAGTTGGCCTGGACGTAATCTTTACACTGTGCTGACAGTCACGCAAGTAGACGGTTTCGAGGTGAGCATTGCACGGGTTCTAGGGAATCTCATTCTTGCCTTTCATTCAAGGGCTTCCCAACCATGATGTCTCGCGCAGCGTGCTACTAAAAATAGTGCCTGCCTCGAGTGATGCGTGCTGCCTGCGGGCACATGCGTGCCACCTCCCCTTTTCCGCGACGACTGCGTGCTGCCCCAACATTTTTCGTTCCGCACATGCGCAGCACGGGCGCGCGCGATGCGGAATTTAGACCGCGAGATGGAATGCACTCTCTGGCTTGCAAACAGACTGCTTCAAAGAACAGTCGAGGCGGCATGCACAGATTCTCATAGCATGCATGGCCAGGCAGAATGCATTAGGGAGGGCCTTGCTTCACCAACTGCGGACGACTTGATCTGTTTGGGCAAGAGGAGTAGGCCACAGATTTGATGCGAATGGCCATGAGCCCAGGAGAAATCTAATCAACGACAGCTACAAGTTGGAATCCTTCACTCCTGAGTGCAGTTGTGCTGAGACCTCTCGTGAAGCCCAATTCCTACGTCTCCTACGTCCTCTGCCGTCCTACATATTTGGGAGTTTCCGAAAATTAGGGGTACCTTATTTTGGGGGTCCTTATAATAAGGATCCTACTATTTCGGGTGCTATACTGGGGTCCCCTATTTTC
>CAJNDV010002991.1:61382-72170 GCA_905221635.1 Symbiodinium sp. CCMP2456
AATTCCCCAATAGCTGGCGGCCAAAGGCCACCCTGCTAATTGCAGTTGCCTAATAGCTAGATGCAAAACAATAGGAAATGCTGCAGTGCATAGTAGTTCTAACTAAAACGGGACCGCCAACCTTAGCAAGGGAGACCGGGGACCGCCAACGTTAGGAAAAAAAAGAAGTGCTCCGCCTTGTTCTAAGCCTGTCCCGTGGTTGTCACGGATGCGCCCAAACCGACAAACGTTGCACTTGTGAGGCACTTGCATCGGTCCCCAAGCTTGTGGAAAGATACCATGACCAAGGGCCTGATTCCAAAACTCATCCATCGGCAGCTCCAAAACAGGAAGGGCTTCAAGGACGGGCAAGGCATGCAAGGCACTTCACGGTTGCGCAACGCGACCTGGAAGACTACATGCAGGCAGTGGCCGCTTGTTCCGGTGTGTATGTGTGTGTGCTGCAGTGTCTTGGGCTACGTGGGTGTATGCGGCTGTGATGAAGTACTGTAGCTTCACGTTCCTGAATTGGTTTGATAATGCGTGCTTGCTCACTGTCAACAGGCCCGGCCACGAACCGCCCCGAATGAGACGGCAGGTGATTGATACAGGTTCAGTGACGCTATGCAAACTTTGCACGTCCTTCCGCAACATCACTCAATCTCAAATGAGTGAACAGATGATTTCTAGGTGTGTGAATGAATTGGCAGAAGAAAGACTGAACGACTGCGCGCACGGATGAACTGTAGCACTGTAGCTGTATTGGATCGTGCCACCATACGTGCCAGCTTACATGAGCTAGACGCCTCACTGGATGTTGCTGTGTCTCAGTGCAGGTTCCATCCCCTCGCCGCGACCAGGACAAAGAGCCCCAGATGCTGCTCGGGCTCTGCTGTTGCTTTCGTGTATTTTCAGGGGTCTGAAGCCGAACGCCAAAACATCAAGGTTGAAGCTTGACGGCTGTGAGGCTCGAGAGCTTTCAGATTGAGCCGTGAGTTGTAATGAGAGCTTACATTTTTCGAAGGAACGTCGTTGCAAAGTCAAGCGCGTGCGCGGAGGAGTGCCTGAGATACAACATGTACTGCACTTGGACATACTTACAAAATCAGGCCGCATGCAGCGCAGAGAAAGAGGCAGGCCCAAATTCTGTGAGGGGCTAGATTCGCTAGATGTGAGAACTAGCATGGTCAGCAACTGCGACAAACGCAAGAACTATTCATCCTTCTCCAATGTTGGTCAGCTCCGACAACACGGGGAGGTATCCAGAAGGGTTCCTCTAGAGGGTTTTCCAGTCCGCTGAGGACCAGAAGTTCCGAAGATCCTACTAGCACACGAAGATCCTACTAGCACAGCTCGTCATCTGCCGGATTCATGGATAACCCGTGAACCGTATAAACGAAGTGTAACGTTCTTTGCACAAAGGACTTTTTCCCTGAGCTGTCGGACAAAGGGTACCTAAACCACGAAGTCATTTAGAACCGGTTGCTGCAGGCTACAATCGGCCACAGGGTCCCATAACACGAAACATCGGTCACAGAACACCTTGGTTCTGCGCTGGAACAAGACACTCCAAGTCCTTGTCTTCTTCACACCCACAAAGATGTGAAACCTGAGAGCCGCTGTTGCGTTGTGAGAGTCGAAAGCCGAACACTGAAAACCTGCGCACTCTTCTGCTTGTTCCGCTTTGAGACATGACCTTCGATGCTTTTGGGGATGCCCAAGAAGTAGGAGCCTCACTACTGTAGCATAAGTTCTACTACATCACCACTTTATCCTCATGTCATAGATTCAGTTTTCCATGTTGCGTACTTTATATATATATATATATACACATGCCGATCGAGACAGAGAGAGAGAGAGAGATTGTATGTTATTATATACGCATACAGAGATAGTTATGTATTGTTACATATACACAAACACGTAGGTGCATGTGCCGATAAGTACATACAAATTAAGTAAGGCGACAACTGCAACCGCATATATAACTATGATTAACTAGGAATAGAACCTGAAATAAGTATGTACATGCGCACCTACACCCATATATGCATACGTAGAAACATACACAAATACCCCCTCCACACACGCACAAATATACATGCATGTATATATATATATATATGTGTGTGTGTGTGTGTGTGTGTTTGTGAGAACAAATACAGTGACATCCCCAGTGTGTATATCCGTTTGTTTCGTATCAGTATGAAGTAGTACGTCATTCATTTTCTGATGCTTGGCCAGGACACCAGCTTTCTGGCCACCCCCCAGCATAGCTTTCTGTTTCGATTTTGAACCGACAGAGCAAATCAGTGCACATTCGGGAGCACTTGTCAGCAACATTCCGGTAACAAAGAAGTGCAACAATCCATTATCTTCGCGAAGATGTCAAAGAATTTTTGAATGTGGGAATGTTGGATTTTAGGTTTTTGAACTGCCATGAGAACCCAAAATCCGAGAATCCAAAATTCAAAGTTCCGAAACACCCAGAGTTGGTTCTGACATTTTCGACAATGTTTTATGTTTGCCGGATTTGCGCTTTCTGTGGCTCCGCATGCTTTCCGCACGGCGTGGCTTGTGTCTCGGTGTCGTGCGACAAAGGGTATGGTTTTGTAGAGTTCGGATTTTTAAAGTGAGTTTGCATCAAAAACCCAACTGTTGGTCATTAGCTACTACCTGAAAGTAAAACATGCCGTACGATACACAGGTCTGCGCTTTTACTGGGGGTACTAGAACTAATATTCGAGTAATATCGAATTAAGACTTGCTGCATAGTCCAATGAAGTTTCTCAGCTTTTCACATGTTGGTCACGAGAATCAACCCTACCGTATTCAAGGAACGCTCATCAACATTCAATATTGAACTGATATCTGGTAAAGGAATATCTGTTCATAATTTCGTTGTCATTTAACTTTTATTGTCATTCGCCTGCTGCATGTTCAACATTCATTCACTGTAGACCGTGTGTGTGCGTAGTATCCAGGGGATGTTTCATTGTCCGTGCTATCGGGAACCACCAGCGTTGATTGTCCCAGTTGCCCCAGTTGCTCTTCAGAACATCTAATCGTTGTCCCAGTTGCCCCAGTGCGTTTCAGAACAGCTAATCGTTGCGCCATTGGTCCCACTGGGGGCTTCAAAAGTGCTACTTGTAATCGTAGTTGCCCACTTGCTCCAGTTGCTGCGGGTTCGACAGCTCGACAGACAGGAATCGGACCCGGTTGGTGGCGTTCGGGCTACTATTCTTATTGCCATGCTATCACTAGGATTATTGCCGTTACTATCACTATTACACCAGGGTTGTTATTACCTTAGTATTTCTAGTACTATTGCCACTTCATTTGCTATTTGGGGTTGTTATTGCCTTAGTATTTCTAGTACTATTACCATTTCATTTGCTATTTGCATAGTTATGGCTGATCACTATTTGTAATACTGTTACTATTCCGAAAGCTTCTTGATAATGAATGGTTATTGTCAAAGTAACAGCAGGTGTAATAGCCCAACCTGGCGAAACTGCGCCAACTTGCGGCAAGTTGCACATCCCGGCGGGGGGGTGCCACTTGCCCCACTTGCCCTATTTGCGAACAGGAGTTCCTACTGGCCTGGCTCAACTGGGGTACCTGAGAAACTGGCATAAATGAATTAGCGGTCGCACGCGGTCGACTGTGGCAACTGGACCAAGTGGCAGAAACGGGCTAGCGGTTCTAGATCCCCCGCGCCTTGTGTCCGGGTAACACGCATTCGCCTTGACTTTACATGGATTTGGTGTAGGTCTTATACGGTAAGTCTTTCAACACATTTTACGAATTTTTTCAACATGCATTCAATCATTCGTTGGTGAATGGTCTCAAAGCGTAGCATGTGGCCGGATGTCGGGTCCATTCATGCCACGAATATTTACTCAGTTTTCGTTTCTGGATGTTTCTGGCAAACTAACATGGAAGAAAAGCCGAGTAGTTTTCAGTCTAAGTAATACTATTAATAGAGTACAAGGCGTAGTAGTGGTTGAAGATTAGCTCATCCTTTAGTTCGGACTGTCGTTATTTTATGGAGGATATATGTACGGAAAAATGTTAGTTTTAATCATTTGGTTCAATTGCGTGTTTCAACAGCTTCCTTTCAGCCCATCGAAACAATTTGCTTTTGGCTTTGATGCTTGTATGCAGCTGTAAGCTCCCAAGCAGTAGGCAAGTGCTCCTCTAGCTGCTCCTCTTATGTGAGACTGAAGCCTACCCCAAACCCTACAGCCTAGACCCTCAACCCTGCGGTGCAACTTTGTCAGCTGGGCGGGTGGGACAAAAACCCTAAACCCAAAACCCTAAACCCTAACTTTCATTCGTGAGGTATCCCTCCATGCTTTCCACCAAGAGGCCGTCTCTGTGCTCTTCAGGCGGGAGTTGTGTTCCGTAATGAGGGTTAAGAGGTAGTTGTTCTTTTGCACCCCAGCTTTGTTGTAACTGGAATTGAATTCGTTCAGAACCTCTCGGAGTCCTTGGCCGCAAGTTGGACTCTACACCGGATGGTGTTTCACGTGTAGGTGTCCCGGTGTTAGATTTGTATGGGTTCTTTTGCCATGTTGACTTGTCTTGCCATGCTCCGTTGTGTAGAGGGTAGCCTGAGCGGTTCTGAGGCCTCATGCGCGACTTCCCGCACGAGAACTCAGCGCAAACAAAGGTTAGAAGATGGTGCCGTCATAGCTCGGGAAACCAGGTGTTGGGTAAGGTGGCTGACGTGTTTAGTAGATCAGGCCGGAAGCATGAGTTTCTTCGAGTTGCTGGTCGTAAGATGATACAGCTGCTGACGGCTGCGGGTGGCACGTCAGCGTTGGCGGCAAAGATCGTGGTCTGGGTCGCGCTTGTGATGCCGTGGATGGTTCGGATGCTGTTGACGATGATGCCGGCAGTTATGTGCAGTCGGTTTCGGGAGTGAGCTCGAGCTGATCTTCTTCAGTTTTGATGTTGTGTACACATCAAGCCCAGAGCCCAACACCATCCACGAGGCGATACGGAGCGAGACAGCAGTCAAAGTCACTCCCACTACACAGGCGTGGATATACGACCTGGGGATTCTAGGTTCGAGTAGCACCGATGCACCTTCATGGTCCCTGTCGTGATTTCAACTTCATATCTCTTTGTTCATGCTGCCCTCGGAGAGCCCCCTCGGAAAAAGCCAATCCAGCAAAAGCTCACGAACACACTGTTTCACACATTCTCGTTGTCTGTCGTAAAAATAAGAATAATGCACGGCGACAGTCAGCGTTTCAAGTCTGCTGCTTCTTCATGTTGGGAGTTACAGGGTGATGACAAGCATGTAATTGCTATCGTGCTTAGGCCTTTCTGATCTGTGTGATTCAATGGAACGCAGTGGTGGTTCGGAACTCCTAGCTTGGGTTTCAGAATCTTGGTTGCGGTTCGTGCACCGGCTTTGACAGAGCACTTTAATGCTTAGCTTCAAGGCACTTCGTCCATGTCCAGCTGTCCTATGTGAAAGTTCCGCCAGAGCCCCCCCATGAAGGCCCCATGAAGTCTTTCGACAAAGTCAAAGCCGTGGACTTCCATTTGCAGGAAGCCATCAGCAAAACTCTGGCCACTTGGGCACTTGGGTAGCTGCGTTAGGGCTTTAGTTGGGGATCGGGATGGATTGGGTCCGCTTTGCAATGCCGAGAAGTTCGAATTCCTTCTTGCAGGAATTTGTGGATTCTGGGCCTATGGGCGTGAGACTCCCCAGGTCAGTGGTAACCAGCTGTAGCCCGGCATAGTACCGTGCAAAGTCCAGATTCCCAGAAGATCCAAGGGATCCTGCAGATGACCTTTCAAATTGTCGGTGCGACGGTTCATTGCTTTAAGAGATCCTCATAAGTTGCTTTCACGTCAACCGGCCGGCTCCCAAGACTCCGCTCCAGGACGACTCAGCCAGCGCTCCCCATAGGCACTCTGAGGAAGCCTTGGGCTTACCACCGGACCCCAAACTCCCAGCAGACGACGACCCAATACCTGTTAGCTGAAAGGTCATCGTCCTATGAGATTTCAAGCTGAAGCTAAGCCCCGGAATTCCACACTTCCCCTTGTCTTCGCCCAAGACCTGGGAAAGAGTTCGTCGCACTCTTGACTTCGTCGCCGGTGCGTTGGTCATTTTCAGCTGCTTGCTGCTCCTTCTGGAGCTGGAGGCAGCGCTCAGTGTGATGTAGGAAGTTCCGGTTGAGCATCAGCTGTGCATGTGACCTGATTCGGTCTGCTGATGTGAATGTCGGCACTGTCGGACAACTAAATTCATGCAGGGTAGGCAAAGTATTGTGGTTTGATGAGCTGACATCTCGATGCATTACCAAGCGCCAAAAAGCACTTCTGCTGGACCTCGCAGTAGCCATGTTCAAGCCGTTGCTGCTCCTGTTGACAGAAGCTGCCTAACCTTCCACAGCGCTGCGCTGAGAAGTCAGCTGCCAGGTAGAAGGCCAAGTTATTGGAGCCAACGCTGGCTATCTGGCCTCCTTACTTCAATTACCATGGCCCCCTTTGCGCGCTAGGGCTTGTGGGCAGATTCATTGTTCGTGATGCTTGCGGCTGCCCTTGTTGTTCTTTGGTCCGTGACAAAACGCCTAAAACTGTTTGGTGTGGTTTAGGGTCAGTTTAGAGTAGGGCTTGAAGGTTTTTGGTGGTTGGCTTGAGGGCCGTCAGGATGTGCTTGTGGGTTTGGGAGCAACCCGATTTGATGTAAGAGTTGTGAGCCTTACTCGGCAGTGTGAGCTGGTGGCTGCCTCGCCAGTCAGTCACGGAAACTGAAGGGCATGGGGCTTTTGCGGCCTGGAGTCCTAAGGATGTTGCAGGCAAACTCTCACCCTGTGAAGGATTTCAACTGTGCGATGGAGCTAGGTGTGGACGATGCTTTGCGCATATTCCTGGCACCTTTGGTACCCTCCCTGCACCTGGCCAATGGCACCCAGGTAGATGTGGACCCAGTGCTCTTGAAAGGATGGTGGCTGCTCCAGCAAAAAGCTTTCGGAGGTTTGCGGGTTATTTTCGAGCCTCAGAGCTGACAGGCCGCGAGACGCTGTCCCGAGGCTGCCCATTTTCGAGACCGCAGATGTCGTGTTTATGACCATCTTCCTTCTGGACCGGTCGTTGTGAAGCCTTTGGCCTGTCTGCCTTCAGCATGTATCAAGAGATGCAGACTTCCACCGACTTTGCAGCAAGTGGCATGGGGTCGGGAGATGGCCGAACTCGCACGTGCCGTGAGCTCGAGTGTGACACGTCACTGTCAA
This sequence comes from Symbiodinium sp. CCMP2456, assembly GCA_905221635.1. Lineage (NCBI taxonomy): Eukaryota > Dinophyceae > Suessiales > Symbiodiniaceae > Symbiodinium > Symbiodinium sp. CCMP2456. Next base: position 68,621 of record CAJNDV010002991.1, read on the forward strand.
AGCCGACCAAACTACGATTTCCGAGTCTAGCCAAGGGCGCCTGCTGCATTGAGCGGCTATCTAGGAGTACAGATGCAACTACGCGACCGCCTGTAGCAGGAGCTTCTCACTCGAGTTCTGGCTGAGTGGCCACATTGGCGACTTGCTTGGCTGTCAGGAACTGCATTGAGTCCTTGACGGATTTCGACGGAATTCCATAAGAGAGCCCAAACCCTAAACCCTTGCGAGAGGGAAAAAAAAGCTCTTGCCGTCTAGGGGGGAAAAACCATGAGCTCTTATGGGGTCTGAGGTTACCTGATTCCGTCCCTGGGGCAGTCTTTGAAGCGCAGCTGTGGGAGTGGAGAAAGCCAGACCTAGTCTAGTTGGTGCACACTCGATTTTGACACGAAGGAAGACCCTTTCCCCCTTAGAGGTTCTTTTGTTGGGTTGTGTTTTGTGTGGGTCCTTCTTTGGAGATGGTTTCGCCGCATTGCAGACCTCGAACCATATCCTCGCCTGGAGTGAGCCGAAACCCCAAACCCCATGAAAAGTCTCATGGTGTCGTCGTGGGCCCTAGGCCCTGGGCCGGTTCCTGAAAAAGTCGGTGTGTCGGGTGCCCACCGGAAACAATCTGACTTGGCGCTGAGAATTGCATAGAGTATAATATTACCGTATAATGTAGTAAACTACAGTATAGTATAGTACAATATAAACGATGTAATAGTTTAGACTCAACCATCGACTGGATCGGCATCAGTTTCTTGGACTCGCATCGTGAATCGCCTTTCGGGCGCAGCCTCGTGCTCCCTTCCAGCAATAAAGACTGTGTAATTATGTCCGTGAGCTCACCACGAATCACTTGGTCTTTAAGGCGGAACGTGTACACTTTCATGTACCTTCAACTGGCTTTGACAGAATCGACAACATAGAGCGACAGGGAAAAAATCCAGATGGTATGAATGAGGCGAAGGCCTAGGACTGGGCGTTGGCTTTGGGCATCTCTAGATCGTAGGAGCCGCAACTGCCAAGGCATACAGACTATGCAAACCTCTTCGACGCAGTTCTGGTGGTCGTCGGGCCACTTCGGTGCAAGCTTATGTGGTGCTTGATCAAGAGTCTTGTCCACTCTCGGGTTTTCATTGCTAAGTGTTGATAAACGATGATCAATGTACGCGCATATCAGAAACCCTAGTTCCTCACCCTTCCAACTGAAGCAGTGAGGATCAACGCCACGCTTTTGCAACACCCACTGCCGCCGCTACTGCTACTGCTGCTGCTGCCGCTGCTACTGCAATTGCTGCTGCGTCTACTGCCACTGCTAGTACTCCGCACCATGTTCTGCTGGGGTTTGTTTGTCGAACGATTTGCAGTTCGTTGCAGGTCCAAGCTTAGCACAGGGAAGGCCACGGCGTTGTCGGCGAGGTTTTCGAAGTTTTCGTTTCTGCCAGACGTGTCGACATGGTCAGTGAACTCTCAGTGCCCTGTGATCTGCGCACGCGAAGTTCACGTGGTCATGCAGCAGTTTCCCAAGGTTTATCGATATATTGGTCATGACTCCGGCCAATTCCAGCACTCCCAATGCCAGTGCCCTGCGGATTGTCAGGACGGGACAGCGGACAGCTTCACACTCCCAAGGTTGAAAGTATCAGCCCCGAGCCTTCGACCCCGGAACTTTGCAACTTGGAAAGCCCAGCCACTAGGAGCCAGACCCGGCGGGGCAAGGATTGGAATAGAAGCTATCGAGCATGCCGAATGCCAGCCGGCATATTTGCGATTGGGAAGCGATTGGGGCAGGGGATAGGCATGACCCACTCCAAGTCACAGGAGGCTTCTAAAATTGCGATGCGACCCCGAAGCTTTCTGCAGCTTGATGCCACAAGTCTTTGGATCAGGACGTTAAAGTGCGTCCGCGCCGTTCGTTTAATGCGAACATTCAGGCCGGGACTCTGCGAATTGTGTCTTTGAGTGTCAGTCTTGTGGATTCGAGTCTAGCGATGTGCAATCTTTCAGCACTGTCAGGGCCAGAGGGAGGCCTGCGCTCATGTTTGGATATATGTGAGGACCACACAGGATAAGCGGGGGCAGCGGAGGGGGAATACCATGGGGTTGTGGGGGAGAGGAACCGGTCAAACATTGGTGGGAAGCAATTTCATCGGAGGGTCTTCCGCAAGGTCACCTGCAGAGGGCGCTGAATCTACAAGGGCATAGGCATGATTTCAAAGATGGTGCTGCGGCGCTGGACGACAGATGTTCACTCTACGCTGCATTTCAAACGGGATGCACATCTCAAAGCATGTCGACACCCCTCCCTCACACCTGGCCCTCAAGCGATGCATCGTGTAGGAAAGGCTAGAACCGAGACCCGGAGCCATCTCTTGAAGTCCTCAGGGAATCTTTATCTGCAGCTTTAACTTTAACTTAGGCAGGCCTCAAAAAGTCATGAAGCGTCCTGGGCAAGTCGACAAAGGGACTGGAAGCTTGGAAATAGAATTCAATAAGAAGCAGAGCTCTGCACTCATAGAGCATTCCACCGATCCTGCGACGGCCTAGGCAAGCCCTTCAAATTGTCAGTCGCCTGAACCCCTCAACCCCGAACCAGGTTCGTCAAAGGCTTGCGCTTACTGGTGCAGGCTTGCCACTGCTTTTTGCCTTCGCTCTGCTACCTGTCCCAATCGTTCTTGTCCGACAATGCTTATGTGATGCCAACGGTTGTCAAAACCATCGACTCCAGATGCCTTACTGTAATCGTAGCTAAAGCAAGAGGGGTTGCACTGTTGAGTGTCTTTCATCTTGGCAGGCTCGTACTCTGAGCATATATGGACATGTTGGGGATTGAGGTTTTCGACAGGATGCGCAGTGACCGGCAGCAGTTTGGTAGTGGAGGAACCGCAAGTTCTACACTCCAGGATCCTCAAACCAAGCTTTGGTACAGAAAGCCACATGGTCAGCATGACTTTGCGCTGTCTGAAGCAGCTCAGTGTAGATGAGGCTGGTCCATGGTCCTGTTGGCCGTGTTCATGTCGATGGGTGCTTTGGTGATGGGGAACCTTCTCCTCATCTTCGTGGAGAACCAAGAGGTGCGAAGTACCAGAGGGTTGGAAGGGCTGGAGGCCTGCAGGGCCTCAGAGGGCTGGAGGGATGGAGACGTCGACGCCCACGACGCTCACCGCAACGACGACGACCACGACAACGCTGACGATGCGGGGCTCCTGCTGCTGACACGGCTTCCCCTGGTACTACCTGGTACCAACGCTGCGCCTACCACTGTCACTTCTGCTGCTTCTTCTGCTTCTGCTTCCGTTCATGTTTTTTTTTTGTGCTGCTGCTGCTGCTGCTGCTGCTGCAGATGCCGCCACCTACTGCTTGTTCTTTTCCTGTTCTTGTTGTTGCTCTTCTTCTTCTTCCTCTTGTTATTGTTCTTGTTTGTGTTCTTGTTCTTGTTAATGTTGCTGTTGTTGCCGTTGTTGCCGTTGTGGTTGTTGTTGCTGTTGCTGTTGCTGTTGCTGTTGCTGTTGCTGTTGCTGTTGTTGTTGTTGCCGCCACGGACCAGGCCGCCGCGCAGTTGGAGGCA
>CAJNDV010002991.1:78617-96486 GCA_905221635.1 Symbiodinium sp. CCMP2456
CAAGACCTCCTAACTGTAGGGGGAGCGTAGCGTCCTGGAAGGCGTCCTTCCAGGTAGGGGCTTTTAGCCACGGGCTCCACGAGGCCAGGACCGGGTCAACCCGTGTGGCAACCAGTAGCTCCCTTAGGGACTGCTGGCAGGAGTCCTGCCAAGTCTGATAATTAAGTGCATGGAGCCTCTGCGGAAAGCATCGAGCGGGAAGGCAACCTGAAGAAATAGGTGCGCAGCTTGCTCGACGTAAAGGCTGGGTTCACCTGAATCGTGTTATTGCCATAGCCTGCTGCTTAAGGAGGTGGTTTGAGACGCGACCTTAGCTTTGAACCGCTTCCGAGGGCCATTCCGATGTGCTTGACATCATGAGAGCTTGTGCAACGCCAGGTAACCTTTGCAGGGAGCCTTGGAGAACGCGATATGCTTCCATCACTGTCTTTCCTGCCGCCAGAAGCCATGAGCTCCTCCATCTTTGGCCCGGCCCCCAATGGTTCCTGTTGGGAACTCAGGAACTGGCCTACAAACGCAAGGCCCGTGATGGAGAAGGTGAGCCACGCGTACGTGTTCTTTTTCCTGTTGTATGTCACGCTTGTCGCCGCCAGCCTTGAAGGAGTTGTTCCAGCACGCATGGCTTTTCTGCAGAGCTTTCATAGTTGTTTCCAACTCTTGAAGCGGAAATACTTGAGCCCGGGGTAGCCAAGGTTTTCGCCGTCATCCGAGCCACTTGACTCAGCAGCACCCTTCCAGACCGTTTCATGCTGTGGAAGATGTATCGTGCTTACACCGCTGCCGCTAAACATTCGCCCCTCCAACTTCATGGTTATATGTGTCTGCGACAATTCAGGTGATATCCTGCTTCAAAAGAGCACCGCTCGCAGTCTTAAGCCCGATTCCTTGTGAAACCGAGATGTCTTGTTGGGTTGGACCCACTGTGAGCGACCCCCGAACCCTCTCCCAAAGCCCAACTCCGAATTTCTGTCATTCAAGCCCCAACCCGCTCAAACTCAAAACCCTGAATGTAAGGAGCAGCTGGTTGTGGACAGAATGAACAAGAAGGCCAAATACGTGGAGCAGCTGGAGGCTGACTTGACTTTGTTTCTGCAGTTTGGGGCATCAGAGTTTAAGGTTCTCTCCTGAGCCGTCGCCAGACTGCGCACAGCGTTGCCCACAAGAGCCGTTGTGCTGAGTTTCGAGCCGTTTCTTGCCAATCCGTGCGCGATTGCCATCCTTATTGCCGGTTTAGGGTTTAGGGTTTAGGGTTTTGAAGACGGGGGTTATCATTGTGACGAGCAAGCAGCACGATCATGCTGGCGAGCATCGCCAGGCTGTCTTCAAGGCCATTGATCAGCGTGGTTTCCTGGCAGTGAAGATAGGGTTTGGGATAACGAGCTCTCTGAGCCTCGACATCTGGCAAAGAGATCCTGAAATCTAAAGAATCTAGTCTAAAAATCCCCCTACACCCTTGCAAAAGAATACCACCACTTTGCGGCAAAATCCTTTGTTTCATGTTTCATAGATCAGCAGGCCAAACCCAGCAAGGCAGAGTGCAGACAAGGCCCTTACCCACTTGTACCTCAACGAAGAAGGGTCTAGGGCCCTAGGGTGTAAAGTTCAGGGTTCATCGCTGCAGAGTCTTTGCTAGCGGGTCCGGGGCCTCGGCCTCGGCCTCGGCCCTCCCGTCCCAAGTTTCGGACCTTGAGGTCCTTGCTTCTTTTTGGGACTTAGGATTACGGTTATGGCTGTTGCAATGGGGCATTGCCATTCTCTTGCAGAAGGGCACAGCGGTTACTGGCGTGGCATTCACAGGTGATGGCACGGTTACCGAAGAGAGGCTCAACGAGCTTCTTTCCCACCCACAGGCTGCCGAGTTTGAGTTGGGGCCAGAGTTCGAATCGAAGCTTTTAGGTTTTTTGGGTGCTGCTGGTGACCTGGCTGGTGTTGCTGATGTTGCTTCGGTGACGGCTAGGGTTGGTTTGGGAAGAAACAGGGGGAAAGGGATTCCGTTTCCCGGATCGACTCAACCCAAGGCTCAATTCGCCAGTTGTTCGGAGGGTTTGGAGCTTCTCGGAGTGTTCGGGGCGCTTGAAGTTGTAGAGTGTAGAGCGTTGCGGTGCTTCGGGCGATTCGGGCGAGGTTTAGTTTAGGATGTCGAGGTTTTTCACGCGCTTAGGGGTTTCAGGGTCTGTGTGGGATTTGAGGTTGCTTCGGAATGGGTCGTGGTAGACCCCGAGCTTCAAAGTCACGCCGGGAGGTCGCGGCTTACTTCAACGTCCTCGACCTTGATGTGCAGGACTCTCGCAGACCGGTGGTTGTCATGCCCTGTCCTTGTTTGCCTCAAGCGTTTGGGTAACAAGAGTTTCCATGCAGGGGTGGATACAAGGACAGCAGGGCTTTTCCGGTGCAGGTCATTGCGAGATCACACGACCGTTTCGGCGCATCGCCCGAACCTCCCCTCGATCCACCGAATCACGATTGAATCGAAGTCCCAAGTCCCAAGTAACGAATCCTCCGAAGGAAACTTCCGTGTTCTTCCACATCATTGACAACGGTGATGGAGAGGCACCAGTCCATGCTCGATGAGCGGGGCTGAGCCAAGCATAAATTCTGCCTGGGTGTCGGGGGTGCTTCGGTTGGTCATGACCTGATCTGGTCTCCATGCTGGGTTTGGCTCGGTTGAGCTTCGGCTCCTGAAGTCGGAAACAATATCCTCTTGACAGTCGTAGGGTGACCGAGTTCGTCTTTACAGCCTCGCATAGCTCGATCATGGCGACAATCATGCATGTGGCACGGATGGCAGTGGGCTTTTGGGGGCCATTTTGTTGAGCCGTGGCCATCAGCAACGAAATTCCGCTTTATACTGAGGGCCGGCTGTTCCTGTTAGGATGTTTAGGGTCAACAGACCAGCTATGCCTCCCATGTGGGTAGAGGTGTGTTTTTTTTTTAACGCCTTTGAACCCTTAGCCACAGCGCAGATAAAGTCCCGCACCCAGTGACAGTGAGTTGTGCCACTGGGAGTCATTTCTGAAGCACCCGCCGTTTGGAAAATCCGATGCAGATTCAGGTTGAAATCCAGACAGAGATTGCACTTTCGTCGCAGGTGACTCTGGACGAATTCATTGATGGCATCCTTCGATGCAAAGGCTGCTGTGCACAGTCAGGGGCATCCACGACTTGTCGGCATGTTTTTTTTCGGAAGTCTGTGCGAGCATAGCAACGCTGCTTGCGCAAGAGTTTCCAGCCACACAAGGACATGGTTGTTTGTAGTCATTGCCACAATGCGCAAGGTTGTTTGGTCAAGCCGAATCCTGCTGTAAGTTGTACCGTGTGTTGAACCTGTGGGAGTACGTGGACTAGAGGCAAACAATCACGGGCTACGCAATTTCAGCAACCCTTTGAATTGGATGATCGGGGAACGGTGTCAAAAGTCATTCGTTGAGGGATTGATCTAGATCCTTCTGGATGCTCACATGGTTCAACGATGAAGGAGCGCAGGCTTGCTACGATAACGTACTATCTACGTCTATGCTGCACGGATGGAGCCTCAGGATTCCTTCTTCAAAGAGCTATATGTGCAGGCAGAATAAAACTAAGACAAGTTCCAGGTTGTTCCATGCAGGAGGTTTGCTAGTAGGGCTGCCCCTTGATTTGAGAGGGTTATTTCCTGGAGCATGCACGTTGACGACTATATCATGTGAAAAACCCAAGTTGTATGCGAGACACCAAAAATATGTGAAATGGGACCCCACGCACGCTTCACGCACGATGTGATAGAACCCGGTTTCTGAAGCCAAATTACAAGAATTAGTCAGGCTTGGTTCAGGGCAGGCTGTCATGATTAAGGCTTATATAAGGTTTATACTTTGGGCCATTGTCATGTTGGAGACTTTGTGCAAGTCGTGTAATGTAGTCCTGCCGTAGTCAGTTATGACCCTATTCCCGAACAAGTGTTTCTTCCTGGGAGCTAACAGACAAACAAGCTTCCTGCCCTGCGAGCGTGCTTGGTCTGAGAGACCGGTTGCGTCTCGCATGTTTCTGTTTTTGCCTGAGGGCAGGCCGCGGGGTAGATTCAACGTCACGGCTCAGAAAACAACGAAACCCAAAAACAACAAAGTTAAAACAATCAACAAAAATGCACCGCTGCGGGTACGAAAGCTCTCCTCGTGCAAGAGCTGAAAAATGTGTTTTTGTTTAAACTCGTGCGTATCGGCTGCCGTGTGCTGTGCTCTTGCTGGATGTTGTCGCGTGACTCGCCGGACAAATCTTGCGGAGTGCCGACGGGGGTCTTGTGTCTTGGACGCCAAACCTTAGAAAGGCGCATTGATACTATGATTCGTGGGGAAGAACCGCTAGATCCAGCCAGTAACAGGTAATGCCCGGGCAGTGGATTCAATGGCGATTCGGGCAGATCTGAACCTTGGAGCCAAGGGGATGGAGCACTTGGCTGAGGCAGAGGGCTCTATTTCTTCTTGTCGGGCTTTTGATGCTTTCAGGACTTGAGATTTGGGTCGAAGCCGATAACTCGATGCCCCTACCACACAGCCGTACCCATCCCCGACATCATTGGCAGTTGGATTTTCCTTAGCATCAGGTCGATTATTTGTTGGGCTGAAACAAGCTTCTGCCCGAGTTGGCGACACGTCAATCGGTACCTTTCGCTGCATGGCACCACAGCAGCTACTGCTGCTGTTTGGTGGTGGCGGCGGCGGCGGTGGTGGTAGTGGTGGTGGTGCTGCTGCTGCTGCTGCTGCTGCTGCTGCTGCTGCTGCTGCTTGTTGCTGCTGCTCTGACGACAACGATCGCTCTTCAGACGATGCCCGATCCGACGACAACGACTAAAAAGGGGCGGAAAAGGAGGAGGAGGAGGCGAAGGAGGGGAGGGCGACGACATTGACGACGATGGCGATGGAGTTGTTGGTTTTCTTCTCACCGATGCATCTGCCCACAGATTTCAGTTTCCTTTGTCGGAACCCAGGCAGTGACGATTCTCGTGAGAAGATAGTATGTCCATGAGTTTCAAGTTTGTCGAAAGTTGATGTAGCCAGCTGCAAGGCAAACCCGGGACAAAGTCATCCGGCGAAGTCTCTAGAACACCACGCGCTACTGTACACCCTAAATTCGAACGCGGAAATGTGGCAATCTGGCCAACTTCCCCTTTTCCTTGCCCCTGCACTTGAGTCCTGTGCCTTTGCACCTCATTAGCGCTGATCAGAGCAGACATGTGACAGTCAAGCGACTTACGACGGCACCAGCGCTGGAAACGCGCGAAAACGCCGGTCGCATATCGTAGTGACGAGGAGTAGCTACAGCAAAAATACCTCGATGTGGCAACCAAGTTTCCCAATCGAGGAAGAAGCTGACGACCAAAGTGAACAAGATCCAGAGGAGAGACGGCTTAAGCCTTAAACTTTCGGGTTTCGGGTCGCCCAGCTCTGAACACTGAACCCTTGCACTTGTTGGCTTGTCAGTCACGCGGTAAAACAGGTCTCGACGTTTTAGTGCCGACCCAGTTCCGGGTCCTGTCATGAGGGAGGTCTCTGATCCCTGTCAGGACGCTGAAGCAGCAGTCAGTCTGAGGCTGTCTTTTGAACGCTTTTCCACATTTTCCACGTGGCCAGGAGGCCCGGCGCGATGGCGGAAGCTCAAGCAGACCAGGTTTCAGTCGCGTCGAAGGTATCCTATGGTCCTACATAAGTACATCGTATTTTGGTGGCAGATGCTTGTCTGGCCCACTCCAGCAACTCACGCACCTGCACCACTGAAGGAAAGACTCAACAGAAACACGTGCTTACGCTGTAAGTGTCTCGAGTTCCGAGCAGATAATTTATGGTGTTACAACGTGGCAATAAGAATGCCAGAATTAAAGGAAATAATAGCGTTCATGGTCGCATTAGCAATAGTAGTTAAGAAGAATAAAGATGTCATGCTTCATCTTGATACTGACATGCCCCGTCTGGGCCCTGTCCCTGACCCCGCAGTTTCTAAAGCGTCATGAAGCTCATTTTCTCACAGTAACCCCCCGTTGATTGGGGCTTATGCGGCGTCGGGACACAGGGGCGCAGAATCATTTTTTTCTCCGCTTGGCCATCCATGTAGGTAGCAGCAGCCCGACAATTCTACAAGCACGCTTCATTGTTGCACTGAGCGGAAAATCCTCCTGGCCACACGTCTCACGCGGCTACATGAGCTGCTGGGTTATAGCGTCACAGAACGGAGATTAGAGTTCACGTGTTAAACTAACTCATCGATTTTAAGGTTTCGTGGCTCTGAGATTCGGCTGGAGATGGAAAATGCACCAGGTACCTTTAAACGGCAGTTCCTGATTCCTGCGGCGAAGCAATTCTTGTGAGTAGTTGAACTGCACAGGTCGTGTTGGTGTACTGCCAGTGTTGGAAGCATGTTCCAGGAGATGAGCAGTGGTGCTTACCAATCCCAATTGGCATCCCCAGCGCATTCGCTTGTGCTTCCTGCACAAGGATGATAGCGCATGCATGGCGAAATTTTTTGATTAGAGTTCAGGGCAATGCGAGACTCTGGCAGCGTGGCTGTTGGCTACCATTCGCTCTGTCATCGTCAAACCTACACCCTCGAGATCCCTCGAGCAAAAAGGTCTGAAGTTTTGTTGGAGATGTTGAGGAACGCGAGAAGGTCGTCTTGCTGAACGAATGCCCTTTTTCCTGAAACTCCCACTTCACAGCGAGGCTTAGCGAGGGCTTCGACTGTTCGGAACTCACAGTAGTATGTATGTTACTTGCGTACATGAGCGTCGGGCTGGACCCAAAGTGGTAGGCAACTATGAAGTGGTAAATTTCGGAAGCCCCTTTGCAGCTGCCCGCTGGATATCATCACAGTTTTGAACCGCTTTGCACAGCAGTAGTGAGTCGGAGCGGTAAAGGATGCAAGAGCGATTTCACCCCAGTCTTTATATGCGAGTTTGTTTTGGAGATCATGCAAAAATGCATGGCTCTTCTATGTCAGTTCGGCTTGAGTTGGGGCTCTAGTCTGCAAGGTCAATGCTGCATAGATGTGGCACGGCGATGTTCATACGGTCCTGCATGATCCACTCGCAAGGCTGTACTTCTGTCCATGCTTTACGAAGACTTGGTATCTTGTTATATAGCTTCTCCTACAGTAGAGTAGTTAGAAGCTTTCGCCAGAGCTTCTGTGCAGTATGACTCGTGCCTTCTCTTGCGCAGGCTGTAGTACCTTGAACCGACGTGGATGTGTGCGTGCGTGGGCCTGCGATGCAGGAGCCCAGATTGCCAGCGTCGACTGTGAGTCGGAGAAAAGCGATTTCGTAGAAATGGGGGACCTGACAGTTCGACAGGTGCACGGAGTGTCGTCACAAGGAGGACCTGCTGATGATTTCACAGCCCTTCTGCCAGATGGTTTGAGTCACCTGGTAGCCTGGTTTCACGAGGAATGTCGTGGCATCACAAGGCAGCACGACCTTTGAACTCACATCTTCGTGGCGATCTCCCAACAGCTGACAGTTTTTGTCGAAAATAAATACGGTTCAAGATTCAGATGACTTACAAGCTTTGTCCAATATGGTCATCGTTATGAACTCCAGGGTTGCACAACGCCTACACAGCTAAAGACTCACTTCCACCCTCGAGCCGTGTAGCTTATGGTCCACCTAAGGGGCAATTGTTTTTCGGTTAAGGGCTTGCCGTAGGCTGTAGGTTCCCGTCCTCAAGACCCTGGGCATGTTTGCTTGGAAGAGTCCGACGGAGTCAGAGACCCTCCAAAGAGTCCCAAACTAAAGGCGCCAGGCCCGGAAGAACTCGCTGCCAAGAAGCCATGGAGAGCTCGCCTAAGATGATGCGCTCAGGCCAGGAGGCCCTTTGAGGGGTTTGGGTAATGCAGTGTGCATCGGGAGCTGTCAAGCCAAGAGTACGTTGTGGTTTTAGGAGTTAAACACTTAGGGAGGGCTGCAGGGTGCTTGAACACCCCTCCGAACCGAAGGTGTGCCACACCTGCTACTGGTAGGCAAGGCAGAAACACAGAGGGAGAGACGGAAACGGAGAAGCTTTGGTGCTTCACTTCTGCCGGTAGAGTCGATGCTTTTTGGGTCATTCAGCCTTTGGGTTTTGCTTAAAGGGACCCGGCAAGGTACGTGACCGCGAGTTTCGAGACGAGACTGTGTACGAACGAACGGAACGCTTCGTTTTGCGCTTGAATTCGACATGAGCTGGTGTCTGCGTAATTCCTTTCAGTCGTGACGCAGAGGGGGCCGGAGTGACGAGACATGGCTTCTTGTGTGCTAAGGTTTGGGGTTCATATTCGGAACGTCCTCTGCGCTTTGCGGCGATCTCTCGCTCTGCTTGCAGTGGCCGTTTTCAACATTGAACTGGAGACTACAAGTTCCGCAAGACCCAAACCTCTGCCACTGAGCCTCTCAACCCTTTGCCTTAACTTTGACCTTAGGGACTTAGGACTTACGCTGAACCCCCGGGTTTTGAAGCGCCCATCATGGCATGGCGCACGTGGCCCGGCCGCGGCCTCTGTGCTCGAAGATGATTCCATGGATCTTGGTCGCTCCTAAGCCGCAAAGACAAGCTTCGCGAGGCTTCTGTCAGGGATTCGACGGTAGGCCGGAGTTTGGTAATCATGGCAGTATTGGTGACCGCTTCCCAGCTCCCGCGCGTACCCCGCGCGTACCCTCCGTGAACGCTCATCCTCCGTAGCCCGGCCCCTGCCGCCCCACCCGCACCCTGCCCGTGCCCGGCACGTACGCCGCGCATACACATGGCCCCTACCCTGCCCGTACCCGGCGCGTACGCTCATCCTCCGTAGTCCGGCTTGCCAAGAACCTGAACGAGAACCCAACATCCGAGATGCTTTTGCGAAAAACGGCAATATTGGGATCCCCAACTTGCCTTCCGGATGACATGTGGAAGATTCCACGATACTTCAATGGAGTCCATTGCGGATGCTGCACCCCTACAGTCCGACAGTTGACGAGTGTCGACCATCGAGAAATTTTTGTACTGCATTGAGCTACAAGCTTGCTTCCTTGCTTGGTGGATGAGATCTCTCGACAACTATTTGGTCCAATGTGTCGCTTCCTCACCTGGGCCGTCCCTATACCCCAGATGCTGAACATGTAATGACAGCTTCGCAATTGCTGCTCCTACTGGAGTGTTTGCACTGCCCAGAAGGCTTCGCGACGAAAAGCATTGTGTAGTTCAGTTCAAGGCAGGCCAGATGTCGTGCTTCATTGCCTGTCAGAGAGTCAGAAAACTCGGATCCCAAGCTCACGCCCCGTATGGCGGGCAGGGCACCTGCCCCGACCAAGTCCGAGCTCGGAATGTCTTTTGAAGTTGAGCTTGAGCCGGGACGGAGTTGCAGAAGAGCCCGCCTAGCTGTAATTCTCGCCAACTAATTAACTTCCATGTGTTGCCCTGCTTCTTAGCTGCGCCCCTCAAGTGCGCGTAGTGTAGCTTTTCGAACACTCTAGTAACATCAGGGGACTTTAGGACGAATTCGAAACACTCTGCCACCCCACCGACATGACAAGGTGGCCTTTGTTCGGATTCGGGTCCAAGGAGCCTGCTTGCCGGATGCCATTGATGCAAGCCAAAGGCGAAATTTGACGCGAGGCCTGGTCCCACAAAGAGCAGGTGTACTGAAGACTAAGGCTGTCCCAGCTACCTGTGGTGGTAAAATCTTTTCCTTGCCGCAGTTCAGCGGGATCCCTGTATAATTCCAGAGAGGATTTCGGATAGATGGCCGGGACCCGTAGCCATCAGGAGATCCTATGCCGTTCTGGTTTTTTAGGCTCTGCAGATGTCAGACACTGCTGGGTTCCTGGAAGGTGATGCCGGTGAATCTTATCCCGTGGGCCTTTTTGCACTTAATTGGGCAGCCAGTCTCGTGACAACGGGTGTGGCCCATGTCCTCATAGAGGACGGGCGTCGAGGGAAGTTCACCCCGCTCCCCGTTCCTTTGAATCGGACCGCTACGTAGCCCCGAACCATTTCACGCGTAATGATCAAGCTTTCTGGAGGATGGGAGTGTGCTAATCCCGTGGACTGAAGGCTGAAGGCTCGGAACTCCCTTTGTAGCTCGAAGTCTCCAAGATCTTGCGTCTTCCATGTCGGAGGGCATGGACCTGTCGGGAAGGAGCGGATGGGTTACAACGTCGTCGAAACAGGGCTTGGCACTGGAACCATCGAGGGCTTCTACGCCCTGTTTGGATGCCTGCAGCCTCTTGGTTCGTCCTTGCTTTCCATTACTTGTTCTGCTCACTGGAATGTTCGTACGCCGCGTTTCTCCGTGTTGCGACTAGTGACGCATATTCTGCCGCAGGAGCTTAGAAACCCGAAGAACAGGTGTAGGATGCCTCTCTGTGGAGGTTGTGTAGAACTGCGGGGCATCTTTTAAGAAGCTTGGACTGCCGCAAAGCGATCGAAGCTCTACATCCTGAATCCTAATCACGAGCTCTGTATGACAAACAGAGCCGTACGAAGCTGAAAACGGCAGCCTACGCGAAGTCCCATGGCTCCGAGGCCGAACAACCTCACCAATCGGGGCTGTGGGCCGTCGGCAGCTGGGCCCAGGTGTAAATGCTTTTGTTGGAAATATGGATTCATTCGCATGGTTTGTCGGATGTCGGTCAGAATGTCGTTTCGTCGTGATCGTGGTCGCGGCGGTTGTGGGAGTGCTTGGTCTGTGGTTGTTGTTGGTGGCGGCAGTGGTGGTGACTGTTGTTGTTGCTGTTCCGTGAAGACGGCTGGCCAGACGGCATGCTACGCTCCATGCATTTTGCTGGGTTTCTCGACTTGAAGCAATTTGAACATGTCCTAAATCCATGGCATCACTCCCCAAAACGTCGGGCCTTACTGTGCAACGCTGAGGTTACATACAGTCACATAGCATTAGAAGCCTGGCCGGAAACTTACGTCAGCGAATGGGCAGAGGTCGTCAAGCAGTGCCTGGGGCTTGCAAGCAGGGCTTTTGTTTGTTTTCGGACGAGCAGTTCGGAGTGCCGTCGCGCTGTAGCCGTGTAGCCACACTCTCTGTCTTTCTCTTTCTCTCTCTCTCCCCCTCTCCCTCGCTCTCGAAGGCCGTCATTCGTAAAGCTAGCTAAGTCAGGATGGCTGGGTGTTGGGTCGTGGGGTCAAGGTTAAGGCGGTTAAGAGTGCACGGACTGGGCAGCGCTTGGGTTTTGTGGCTCGGTGCTCTGAACCCTACGAGGGAGTTGTAACTCGAGGAATCCAGCTATGGCACCGGTGGTTCTGGGCAGTATGGGTTACGATGGCACCACTGGCATCTTCTTCCCCTCCAGCAGCTTGAACTCGGCCTACTATACAGAGGGCATCGCGCTGGAGTTCTACCGTGGCTGGAACTCTTCGTGGAGCTGTTGTGCCAAAAATTTTGCTATAGGGCTATAGGATTAAAGACACTAACCACAGGCGTCGGAGGTTAGGAGCACGTGAGGGCAGGAAGGCCACGGCCGGCCCGGCTGCCCACAAAGAGCCCGAAACGGTGCTTCAGCAGGAGCCAAAGCTGGAAATACTTTGATAGCGTGGCGTCCATCGACCTGAATCTGATACTTCCATGTGCGGAGACGCGCTTCCAGATCTCGAAGGTCAACGAGGATTACCTCCGCTACACAGGCTATGAACCCGTATAGATGTAAGCACATTCGGATAGTACCAGTTTGTAAAGTTAGTAGTCAATCTATTCCTGATTGCCCGGAAATAGAGCTCTCTAAAGCTCCAGAGCAACCCAGCTTTGGTACAGGGTACAGGGGTGAGCGATGATGAGGGAATTCGGAGTGTTCTATTGTCCTAGTTTTTGAGTTTGCGATGTGGCTATGCAGAGGGCTCAGGATACTCGCATCTTATTTGCTCTGTGTCCTGGTCCCTCGGGCCAGAATGTAGGTGACACGGATGGCGTGGATGTGCTGACCAACGGCGATCTTGTTGCAAGGTGTCCGGATGGCCACTTCTGGCGACTTGATTGGGGCGTGAGCTTCGGTCGTGTAGGGCTTGTGCTAGGAGTTTGGGCTTTCGGAGGCAGGTGTGTGGAGGATTCGACGAAGTTTTTCCATAGAGTGTACAGTCGAATGTCGATGTGCTCATGGTCGCGGCAGTCTGTATCTTTGGACACTCCATGCATTTCGGAGCACAAAGGCCCGAGAACATCATGCACTGTTCCGGAAGATGCCCTTGCACCCAGGAACACGAACCTGCGCAGATATATACAGTACAGACTGAGCCCTCGGATGACGCGCTTGAAGCAAAGCAGTCGAAAGCAGCCCGTACGTCCATAAGCCAGACAAATTGACTCAGGCTTGCACCGAGCTGTCGTGCAGACGACTCCAAGTGTGTTCCATACGTCACCGGCGGAAGTGGATGGTGGCCGCCGGATGCATGTTTGGCTAGTCTTAGATGTTTCCGGAGACAGCCAGTACGTCCATGAGGCCATGACCCACTTGACACAGTTAGGTGGAACCACATGACTATTGCAAGAGAGACAAGCACATGACTAGCTGATGATATGCAATCGTTGCAAACAATCATGCGCATAAACGATGGGGTATTCCAGAATATGCAACATCCCAAGCTCCGGTCTTTTTGACAGCCGAGTGCATGATACAGGAGCATTCGATAGCCCACACTCGCCGCCACAAGCAACACGCGCAAGAACACCAGTAGCCGAACTGCAGCAACGATCTTAGGGATGCTAAGTGTGTCGATGCCTTCTAGACCGCAAGCAACGGACAAAAAGGAAGCAATGCCCTTGAAGTAGCAGGCCAAATTTCAAGTAGTTTGAAGGGTAGATGACGTCCACAGAATCGAAGCAAATCGTCAGCTAAACTGCTGACAATTGCCAAAGAGGTTCGGCCATGTGATGTAGCATGAGTGGAGCGCCAGATGCAGCTGCTTCTGCATGGTGTCAGTCCATGTAGCAGCACCAGGCATTGTCAGCAGCATTGTCACGTGAGAAAGTGTAGGCTGATGGCACGTGCACTTTCAGCTTGCTGTGTCGGAATCGACAAGTTAGAGACCTCATTATGTACTGGGCTTACACATGTGTGCCGGGCATGCTCGTTTGATCGGTGCTACTTGCCGCCTGATCCCTGACAACCTGCCAAGGTTAGATGACACCATGCAGAAAGCCACGGCCTACGATATTCCCATGGCTGTTGGAGTAGCCAGAGATCTCGGCGCACTGCCAAAGCAGAGGACGACAACCTTCTATGCCTGGGAGCCAGATACAACATTTTATGAGCTGCAGCCGGCAAGTATCACCTTCCCTCCGAACGATGTCAATGCCCACTTGTGCCTGGGCCCACTTGGACAATGCATGACCGGCTTGTAACCGTTTCTCGCCAAGGGATGAGATGTCATCCAACTCCGCGAGCCAGGAAAAACTCATGCAACCCGCGAGCTTATTGTGACGCTGAATGCCCCAGGAACGGAGACAAGAGGACTGCCGGCCCTGACTCCTTGATTGCGAAGGTCGTGAGCCAGGACCGATCGTGTGCGGTGTGTCAACGAATGCTGAAGGGCTTCGGGCTTGGAGTGTGGGTTTCAGGAAGACCAGACGTAAGCTGCCGAATCGGCGTTGGCGAAAGACCGTGAGGAAAGGAACAGATTGTGCTGAGAGGAGAGTCTTGATTCGCTGCTGATCGCAACGACGACGACTACGGCTACTCCAACTACTACCGCTACTACTGTTACTCCTACTGCTCTGCCGTTGCTACTACGACTACTGCCTCGGCAACGACGATGAATCTGTGCTAGTTCGACTGCCAGTGACAGTGCCAGTGCGAGATGGAGTGCTACTGCTACTACCACTGCCACTCTACCCCCACTGCCATTTCAATTCCAGTTGCTTTGCGAGGGGCAAAAACCGGCAGAAGATTTGTATAGTGACGGGGTCCAGTACATCGCGAAAGAAATTGTAGTCCACTGCGGATTGTAGATTGCAGGGCAACGTCACTCGTAACAACACTACCATGACATGAGCGATTGCCCAAATAGCAGCCATCAGAGACACCATGATTTCAATCAGATTGATGATCACAAGACAAGTGCTGGTGATGTACAGCATCGCACAAGCTTCCCGAAAGCTTTGCAGGATTTATCCTCGCTGTCGCCGCGGCTGGAAGACTTTTTGCACAACATGCGCTATAGCATGAAGGATGTGAGCAGCATGATGGGGGACTTGCTCAAGACGGGAGACTCCCCCTATGACGTGGCTTGGAGACTCTTCAGGGCATGGGTTTGCCCTAAACCTGGAACCCGGGTCAAGCCAGAAGACACTTGAAGCTTACTGTGCTCGAGGCGTCGAGGAGCAAGCCTTGTTTGTCTGGAGCCCTGCAAACCACACCGTGACAGGTTTCAGCGGTGATGGTAGGTGTACTCGAAACTATGTGGCGAATCCGTCAGTTCTGCCTGTAAAGGTGGCCTGCCGATGGCTCTTGGACAACCGTGATGCTTGGAAAGACTGGCTGCCGGACGAAACGAAATGCTTCCCCGGCTTTGGCCTGCACCATGGGCCGGACTTGAGTGCTCACTCTTAAGCAGTTAGTTGTACTTCCTTAAACCACTAGTAACGGGTACCACTAAATCAAAACGTGCAACTGCGACACCGGCGGGACTGCTATGGATTATCATTTCTATGATCACTCCTACCGCCACCCTTGTCCACCACTACTCTACTGCCACAGCTAGCACTGCCTTCCATGCCACAATTTTACAGCCGCTACTGCTGCTACTATGTACCACCGCTGCTACTTTTCTTCATGCTTCCTGCTACTCGCATTCCCATTCCTCCTGCTGCTGTGTGCTACTTGTACTCCTGTTCCCTGCCACTGCGGTGCCCACTACAGATCGCACTTGCTCTTCACCACTGCGACGAGGACTGCTTCTTCATTCCCTCTACTGCCACTACTACTTCTGCTGCTGCTGCTGCTGCTACTACTACTAGCACCACTACCACTACCACTACCACGCTACCACTACCACTACCACCACTATTACTATTACTACTGCGACGACGACGACTACTACTATTATTATTATTACTACTACTACTACTACTACTACCACTACTGGTGTCATCTGGCTTTCTGTATCTCTTTCTCTTGCTCTCTCTGTCACCAGTCTTGATGCGTGCCCAGGTATGACACGAACTTGTCGGATTTCACAAGCAACAGGGATAACCCCACATTCTTGGAATGTCGTGCCTGCGAGTCCGGGAGATTCTCATCCCGCCTGGATGACATCAAGGGCATCTCGGTCGTGCTCCAGGTTTGTGGTTCCGTTCAGGGCAGTGGGCACATGTTTGGTAGGTTGCATTGAATAAGAAAACGGTCGGGCCGCAAGATCGTTATCATCTTCAATTCAGTTCTGAACATTCCTCGCAATGCCGAAAGTCGAACGCCTGCCCCGCTAGTCTGCAATGACGACGACGAACATTGTATAGCAACCAGCCAAACCCACAAAGACGACGACAACCGTCACAAGAGTGTGGATTCGAACAGTAGCACCCCATTGCGCACGGCACAAGTAGTAGCAGTAGCACTATCGCTACTACCGTTCAGTTATCAGCAACAACAGAAAACTGCCTTTTCTGATGCTTGGTACCACTGCTGTGGTCTCTCTTGTGATGCCGGTCAGGAAATTGAGTTTCTTGATTATACACGAAAGCGAATATCGGCACGGTAAAGAAGACCGGTATTCCTAGCCTCAAAAATCTTGCTCCCCCAGGTTTCACCTACGAATGCAAGCGTTGTGCGCCCGGCACAAGCCAACCGTCCGGTGCAGCCTTGCAGTGCGAGAAGTGCAACCCAGGCATCTCTCCTTAACTGCTCAGGGTTAGGGTTTAGGGTTTAGGGTTTAGGGTTTAGAGAGAGAGACCTCGTTCAACAAAGGGTTTAGGGTTTAGAGTTACAGGTTTGCAGACACAGGCAGCTACGTCTTCTGCTTCGGTGTGCCGGACTTGGGATTTCCTGTTGCTGAGACCTTCCTGCGCTACGCTTCAACCCTCCACCCAGACCCCAGGTCCCTAAAACTCAGTCTCAAACTCCCTCCCTACACCCTGAACCCCACGCGGCAGAAAACCTTGGACCCCCAAACCAAGCCAAGAAGCGAGGCATCATACTCGCATTGATAATCCTGCCGTGAGAGGCTGGATGAAGCCTTGTCTAATCTGCATACACTACAGACTTGGAAGATTCTGATCTACTCTCGTGTGGTTTCCTTCTTCGAAAGAAGCCGAGGTGAGTATCAGAACGAGGTGGGCAAGCAAGCGTGCAATCGCTGCGAGATTGGGTATTACCAGGATGAGCCTGGGTCGCCTCTTTGCGTCGTCTGCCCCAGCGGCACAACTTTGGGCCTCGGCTCAGTCTCTTTGGCAGACTGCGGATGTGAGGCTGGCTACATTGATCAGGCCGGTACTTTGATCAATCGATCAGCAACAGATCACCAGCTGCATAAGATTTGATGCAGAGCCAAGCAGCAACCAGCAGCATGCGCAGCACTCGGGGTCGTTGTCGTCGACGTCGTAGTCGTAGGCCTAGCTGTAGTCGTTGCTGTGGCCGCAGTCGTAGCCGTCTTCGCAGTCATGCAGCAGCAGCAGCAGCAGCGGCAGCGTTGCCGCAGCAGTAGGGCCAGGGCCGCACGGGTAAGAGAAGTGGGAGTAGAAAGTAGGCGGGATGAGGAGTAGGAGCCTGAGCTCCAGCCGCAGCTGTCCTGGTCATGGTGTGCACGTCGATGTAGCTCAGGGGTCAACGACAGTGCAGCTGCAACTTGAGCACTGGACAAGTTGTGGGGACATGCAACTGCGTTAACAAGATCGTCAAAAGAGGGGACCAACTTCGATTGTCAGGCTGACGACGGCAATTTGAGTTGCCTGCCTTGTGGCTCGGGCCTGGACTGCCCAGCTCTGGGCTCCGTGACGAGCTTGGGGTCGGGCAGTTCTCCGCTGGGGACCAACTTCGTGCCCAAGGTGAAGGAGGACGCTTGAAGCACGAAGTGCCATAGTGGTGTGGGGGAGTAGGAAGAGCAGAGTGGTGACGGTGGTAGTAGTAGAACGAGGAGGAGAGGAGTGGTGGTCCATGTAGTTAGCAGTAGGAGCAGGAGCAGCATTGGCAGTATCAGCAGCTGGGGCGGTAGTAGCAGTAGCATTAGCCAGTGCCGGCGGAGGCGGTAGTGGTAGGGGTAGTCGTAGTCGTTGTCCCGCGCTAGGCCTCTAAGCGCTGCCAGCCTCCATCGTCATCATGCTCATCATCATCACCAACAACAACAACATCATCATCTGCTTCCTCTTCAGGATCACCACGGTCATCACCTTCGGTTCAGCAGTATTGCAATCGCCACTGCCTGCGGCATCATGAAAATCATCAGCATCTTCCTGTTTCCAGTAATCTTCAACATCGTCGGAGTCCCTTCCAGCCACCGTAATCTTCAAAAACACTGCAGTCATCTTCCCCCTCGTCATCCTCACGTATCATAACGCGCAGCAGCACCAGGCAAACATCATGGCAACGGAAACTTCGGGTGGTTGAAATACATTCTCTAGGTGTACCCAGCAGGACTTCTTGTGCATTCGGCTGCTGGAAAGCTCACGTGGGCTGCTTCGGAATTCAACATTGTCACTATCAGGCTTTCAACGTAGGGGCAAAACCCCCCCTCTTATCAGGATTCGTATTCAGACCCCCATCGAAAACCCGACATGTTTAGGGGTTCTACCAGCTTTCCCAGGATTTCTACAGCTCGCCGGAGAATCCGTTGATGCTGTTCCGGTGCTTGGGAGCCGGACGCTGTCCGGGCGGCAGGCCGGGTAGCTGTGCAGGCGGACTCCAATACCGGGCCTGCACCGAGTGCCCCTTGGCTTCATCTGTCTGGTGCTTAGTAGG
>CAJNDV010002995.1:0-11641 GCA_905221635.1 Symbiodinium sp. CCMP2456
ACGGGAAGCTCATACTTGCTTCGGCAGGTTATGAGCCCAAGCCGGCTCCCTGTTGCGCTTCGCAATGGCGTCTGCAGCGGGCTCCGGAGACGAACCGGGCTACGAGCAGGCAAATGAGGTTCAGAACGAGTCCTATGGTGGAGTTACCTTGGGACTGGCTGGGCGGGACAATCCGTTTTCTGGAGAACGCTGGTCCGACGAGGAAGAGTTGAGGCCGGGAAGAAATCGGAGAGAGGGAGATAGGACTCCCGAACAACAAGCAGCCGACCTGCTGGAAAGTGCAGAGGCAGCAGAAGGGGCAGAGCCTGACTATGATTTTGCATCTGTGGAAGGGGGCAATGGTTCTCCAGATCAGGGCGAGGTTACAGTCTCCGCGGACCGAAGCCGAGTTGCCACGCTGGATGGGGCTGTACCCAGGAGAAGTGAGGGCGTTGTTCCAGCGAGTGAAGGCACCTCAGCTCATAGGGACGCTGGTTTTTTCCGGATTACTGCCACTGGTGGGGCAGCGCTTCTTCGAGGCCCGCATTCGGGAGAGGGCCAGCAGATGCAGGCGAGCCCGGGACACATCAATGGTGTGGGGGGTCACACTAGATCTGGGGGAGGCGATGCAACAATGAACTGGTGGGAGACTGGTGAAGCCGTCTATCATGGCAGGAGCGCCCGACCAGCTGCATCTGAGTCGACGCGGACCGAGGTCCTGGAGGCTTTGGTCCACCAGCTGATGGAGCAGAATGAACACTTGAGAAATGAAGTGGCTGAAAGCCGCTCCAGAACGTCTGGTGAGTCTGGTAGAGATAGGTTTGAATCTGTACAGGGGGAGCGCTCTGTAGTGGAAGAAGGTAGGGGCCATCGAAGGTCTGGGAATCAAAGGCCGAAGAATGGTAAGGGTGTAGGAGGTCCTAAGGTAGAAGAGTGGTTACCTATGGGTAGGACGTTCCAGCCTCCATGGACTAGCTTTACAGGTGGAGCAGGTAGCAACGCACCAGGGTTGCCGGCGAGCGGCCCAGGAGACCAACTGTTGGCCACCACAAGGGCTCTTCAGAGTCTGACGTTGCAAAGCACTCCCGATGTGCAAGTTCTTGGACAACCGTTGCATGAGCCTGAAGCGTTTTCCAGCGTAACTAGTTTGGATGCGGGTGTTCGAACTGTAGGGCTGTCTGAGACTAGGCATGTTCAGGTGTCAGAGCAAGGAAGCCTTCCAGTCAAACCTCCTGCAGCCCCGTATGTTCCCGATGATAGGACCCTCCCTGCTGCATGTGTTCCTGAGGCCACAGTGACTGTATTGGGTAATAGAGCGGGTGATAAGGTTACGGTGATGATTAACGGGGTTCCTCGCACAGGTACGGTAGCGACCAATGGAGATGTGATTATTAACTCGGAGTCTCCCAAGTACTTTGCTCTGCAAGACGGTGACGTGCAAGACACTCAGGGTTGTAACTCTATGCCTGTTATGGGAGTTAAGGAGAGGGAAATAGGTAATGACTGGACGAGTCAAGGTTACTATAACCCGTTTAGTGCCAAGGCAGCCTCGCCATTCAGAGTCCCTGAGTACCCCCAGCGAACCGAGGACGCAGCTCCTCCGCCCCCACCGCCTGTGCCGGCAGGTATCCGAGTTACTAGTAGGTCTCCTAGTGGGTCTAGGGGTGGATACTATAGGAGGCAATCTAGGTCACCAGCGCCCCATCCTCCGAGGCAACGGGGGGCAAGCGGGCATCAGGTCAATGCTTCCCCAGCGACGCCAGGTGGAACGCGCCTTCCTGCAGGTCCACCACCCGCATCACCGTTAGTGCAGATTAACCAAGCTTCAGAGGGCTTTCAAGACGATAGCGGCAAGCCTGAGGGAGTAGCAAAAGGGGACTTAGGGGCTAAAGACTTCATACCCGGGAAACGCACATATTGGGACTTGCCGGTTCTAGCATCGCCTAATGCCGAACCTAACCCGGCTATGCGTTGTAACGATTGGGTTTACAAGGTTACACCCCTTATGTCCGACTTAGCTCCTCGCGCACACGTCTGGTGGCAGGAGATCCTGAACCAGGCCCGCTTGGAGTACGATAAGTGGAGCAAGGCAAAGCCTTTAGACAGAGCGAAGATTCTTGGTAAGCCGAAGGGCAGCCTGCTTCAGGAACCGTTTGTTCGGATTGAGTCTCGGGGGGTGGCTATGTTGTCAAAGGCGTTACCGAGTGTGGTTTATGAGCAGGCACTTGCAAACCGAAACGTGACGTGTGTTGGCCTCATATTCCTTACATTGAGAACGTATCAACCTGGTGGATTAAATGAGCGTGCTGAACTGCTTCGTGGTTTGACCAACCTGGCACCCTTTGACTCGGCCATGATAGGTGTAAGTGGATTGCAAAAGTGGTTCCGACATCTTGAGCGGGCTAAGTCGATGGGAATCTCTGTTCCGGATTCTTCACTTCTGTTGGACAGCTTGGATAAGGCCTTGACGGGACTACTTCAAGGGAACCCTTCTATGAATTTTCGGATGCATTCGGTCCGCATGCAGCTCCAGTTGGACACAAGGCCCCAGCTGGAAACAGTGGAAGAGTTTGCCAGGACGGTGCTGTCAGAGTTAGAGTTGTTGTCGGTGGCAATGCCGGATAACGCTCCTAAGAGACAGCGGGTCGCTTCAGTTGGGGTTGATGGTTCTACCAAGGGCAAAACTGGAGGGAAAAAGGGAGGAGGGAAAGGAGACCTCCCAGCAGCGCCCGCTGCAGAAGGGAAGCCAGCCACGGGACCCAAGAAGCCATGTGTGGGTTGGATAACTGACCAGGGATGTAAGTATGGTAAAACATGTACGTTTGCCCATACAGTAGAAAGGCCAGGCAAATGTTGGTCGTGTGGGGGTGCACACCAAAAGGCGGATTGCGTTGCACCGGGTGGCGGTAAGTACCAAAAGCCCCAGGGGACGGAGCCTGGGAACAAGGGAAAAGGGAAATCTGGTAGTGCGGATGGAGGCTCGGGAGGAAAAGGAAAGAATGGGGCTGCCTCGAAGGCATCAGCACCGCAGCCGACAGGACTTAGCCCAGATGCCATCAAAGAAGCAGCACAACTCCTTCAGAGCATGCGATTGGCAGCATTGAAGCCGTACGTCAGAACGGCCACGGAACTCCTGTGCAGGGCCCACCGAGGTGAGCCCAGAGGGCTCATAGACGGGGGGGCCACGTCGTGCCTCAGGACAGCGGAAGCTCACGAGCAGGATATGCCAGTGGTCGGCGTGAAGCTAGCGTTCGGAGAGTGCCAGCTGTTGGTAAATCCCCAAGGCACGTTGTTGAGCAGAACACATGTGTCGCCAATCTTGTCGGTGCGAGCCTTGTTATCTCTTGGTTTCAAGATCGAGTGGGATTCTTCGAAGTGTCGCATCTGGCATCCATGTCGCGGGGAGTTGGATCTTGATTCGAGCTCCGGTTGTCCTGAGATTTCCGAACAGGAGGCGTTGGTGCTTATCAAGGAGTATGAGTCTCTTATGGAGCGTAACGAGCATCGGAGTGCAAGGCTACACTGCATCATGAAAGATCTGGAAGCGTTGGGTTTGGATGACCTGGCTTGCATCATAGTGCAGCGCGATGCTCATGCAGATGCGGCGATGCAGACGCTCCTGACAAGAATCTTTCCTGGCATAGACCGTGAGCTGTTGTCTCAGGCGACAGTGTCGTTGCAAGATCAGGACGGAGAGAACTTTGCTTGGAACAGGAGGATGAGGCGTAGGTGTGACCAGGCGAGCGGTGTGTTGGTGCATCTGTTCAATGCTGGGTGCAAACGGACATATGAAGGCTTAGCGGATAGGAGCAAGGTTGCGCTGCTAGGAGTTGAACGTCCAGAGAACTTGCTTTCTGACAGCACTTTCAGATACTTGCTTCAACAGGCATCTCAAGGAAAAATAAGGGGCATTGTCGGGGCGATCCCGTATCGGACCTTTGCATGGAGTAGATACCTTAAGGAAGGGGAAGAACAGTTCCATAGACCTCTTAGGGTTCGGGGAGAGAGTCTGGGAGACTATGGGGTCCAAGACTTGAACTGCCGAGAACTAGCACAGCGTCGAATGGATGATTTGCTCATCCTCCGGATTATGATTCTTGCTACTGTAGCAACAGCTTCATGCCGAGCCCTCCACCAGGATGACCCTTCTTTGGTCTTTGAGAACCCGGGGGATATACATGAGGAGGTTCGAGGGGGGTACCCTTTGCAGAGCTTGAGTTGTCCGGAGTCTGGGTTTGCATCAATCTGGGTAGTCCCAGAGTGGAGAGCACTTGAACAATTCATCGAAATGCAAAGGGTTTCTTTCCATCAAGGGGTTCTAGGCCACTGCAAGAAACGGCCAACCACTATCAGTAGTAACATAACCCCCGACCCCGTGCTGCTGGATTGTTGGTCTGAGGAGACGTGCCTGACTGAGAACTCAAGTACGAATCTGACTGGCCAGAAAACATGGGCTGGATGGTCCCCAGGTCTGCAGGGTGCCATTGGCAATATGTTGTGGAGGGCGTTCCAAGAGCATGCAGCGGGTAATGTGTTCAAGGTGAGATCCGTCGATGCGGGGTTCTTGGAGCATCTGAAGAATAATCACACGCCATACCGGCGTGACTGCAAGTATTGCGTCCAGGGCGGGGCACGCCAAAAACAGCACAGGAAGGTTCTAGCGCCCCAAGGGTGGACCTTAAGCATAGATACTACAGGACCTTTCCCGCCAGGGCTTGATGAGGGTACCACTAAGGCAAAGTATCTGGTAGTAGGGGTTCTATCTGTGCCGATCTTGTCTGCGGAAGGGAGCCCGGTTGACGAACCAGGAGATCGGGATCCCACGATCACAGTGGAGAGCTTTGCCAAAGGATTGGAGGACCGCGAGTGGTTCATAAATCAGGGGATGGAGTTGGAGGAGCCAATGCCGGAGCCATCGCAGCGAGAGCTTAAGGAAGCCAGGGATGCTTGGAGTGGCTGGGAAAAGGTTGTGAAGGCCAGTCGAGAAGATTGGTTGCGCGAGGCCAAGGCGGAGTATCTCCCAAGGGTGGAAATGGTAGACATGCTGTTTACGGAGGCGGTTGAGACTAAGAAGCAACAAGAAGTTACGGCAGCAGTAAGCAGGATGTATGCAAAGGCCATAAGTGATGGATACGATGTAAGGCGTGTACACACGGATCGCGGGCGCGAGTTCAATAATGCAGCTCTGAAAGCATTCTGCAGCAAGTTTGCACTGCATCAGACCTTTGCCCTGGCAGAGGAGCATCAGACGAACGGTAGGGCAGAGGGTGCCATATTGCGCATTAAGAGTAAGACACGTGCAATTCTTCAGGCGGCAGGCGGAGGCGACCTCAAGGAATGGCCGTTGGCTGCGAAGTTGGCTGCTCATCAGTTGCGGGGGGTTGCCAGAGCTCGATTGAAGCTGCCGGCAGAACCGACGCTGCCCTTCAACACCAAGGTCCAAGTGCTACAGCGATCATGGCGCAGGGGGGTCTGGGAGTCGCGTACGGCGTCAGCTTACACGAAGTGTCCTTCAGCGAGTAGTGCTAGGGGTTGGGTTGTGAAGACTGAAGATGGGCTGATGTTCACTACTAGCAAGGTTTTTCCTGCGATTGATACGGAAGTTAAATTTGAGGTGGCGGGACAACCAGTCGACCTTGATGCTCCGTCCAACAGGTTGAAGGAGAAAACCAAAGTTAGAAAAATTGTGACTCAGTGTAATGTCCTTCCCCCTAACCATCCTGCAGATCAACTGGCAAAGACTTTGATGGATGATGACCGATGGGAGCCTAAGGACTTGGCAGAGTTGGCATTGTGTTTGTCAAAAACTGTGGCGTCAAATGAACGAATGGTTAAGTGCCAAGCTGGGACCCACGAGACTCAGAAGAATCGTCCGAAGGTCACATTTCTTAGTGGAGGTTTTACGTTTGGAGGGATGACAGGCTTACGCAGTGATACGAAGCATCATTGGTGTGTTACCCAGTACTTGACGAGGTACATGGCAAGGCATACAGATGAGCCGTTTGCGGGCATAGGCTTGTCACTAAACTCAGACCATGTGATGCATCGTGATGTCCATAATCAAAGAGGTGTCCCAAACGTTGTGTTGCCAATCGTGGCACAAGGCGGAGGAATCTGGATCCAGGACAAACAGGGGGCTGACCCACAGTCGAGCAGTGAAGGCGTGGATGGAACGCGCCAGCTGGCCAATGGTACGGTACTGCAAGGCAAGGTGTTTCAGTACAAATCGCATGAGCCGCTGACGTTTCATCCTCATGTTTGGCATGAGTCCGTGCCCTCTGATGGACCACAGCTACTGTTGTTCGGGTATACAGCAAGAAGTCTGCATAAGTTGGACGGGGTTGACAAAAAGGTACTTTGGGAAGCGGGGTTTACATACATTCCGGGCACTAAGGCTGAGTATTGGGGTTTCAGACCATCGTCTAACACCCTTGTGCGTTATCATCCGCTGCCCCGGCGTCAGATGTTTGTGCCTCTGGAGCGGGATCAACTTCCCTTCCCTAGAGATGAAATTGGTGACCTGCGTATGTGCATTCAGGAATTCCCTGGCCAACCAGCTGTTAGGACCTTCCACAGGTGGCGAGAGGGACGCGGTCGCGCAGCACCGCATGCATGGACAGGCAGATCTGTGTTCAAGCTTCAGGTTCCATCTCAGGCCAGCGATGGGGGGGGGGATCCATTGCAACCGTCCCTACAGTCAATGTCGTCAACACAGTCTCTGCCCGTGCAACCGGAAGCGGTGGGGGAGGATAGTGTGCTCGAGTTGGGCCATGAAGGGGAGCAGATGCCAATGATGCAGAACTCGCGGTGCGCAGGGGACTTGAGCGGTAGCAGGACTCCCTTGCGTGTGTTAGACAGAGCAGGCAGTCCTCAGAAACCACGGGAGAGAAGCTGGGAAGCATCAGCATCTGGATTTGGTGAAGTAGGGTATAGTGTAGGTCTTGATGAGGTTGGTTCGCTTAGGGGTCGCAGTGTCTCTAGGGGACGGGGTGTAGAAAGTGATGGTGGCCAAGTTCCTGGGCACACTGCAAGAAGGGACCCGAGGACTGCGTTGTCGCCTGCCCCGGTGAGCACCTGGGGTGCACGGTATGCAGCTAGGTTCAGACTCTGCAGCCTCAAGGCAGAGAATCAGAGAGAACGCTGTGTTGGAAACCCTGGGGTTCAGTGTAAGGATAATGGGACTGATGAGGGCGATCGATCCGACCGGGTTCCGCGATTGAGGTGTGACGATTTGGTTGATGAATGGGATAAGGGAATTGAGGTTGTTAGCGGAGGTGCCAGCAAAGTCACAGTCTGTGAGGAATTTCCGGGAAAGTGCCCGCGAGCTGTCATGTATGCATGCCTGAGGATTGAAATTCCCCGGTTAGCTGCTGAGGTGTGTAAGTTCGTGCCGGGAGATGTGTTTGAGGATGAGAGTGACAAAGAGCCTCTTCCATATGAAGTCCCCACGGTGTCACGTGAAATGCACATCTGTCCTGTGTTCCAGGGTGCCCAGAATGCGAAATGCCTCTTAGAGCGTGTGGCGTGGCCAATGAAAGGATCGTTAGAGACATGTGCCTTTGACCTAGCTGCCAATCATCAGGCTCGATGCAAAATGTTGGAGGCCTTAGGTGGGGATGGGGACTGCTGGTTACGGGGAATAGAGTCCGAATGGCTTATAGAGGTTCAACACTTGGAACGCGAGCTGAGAGCTATGCAGGGTTATGAGTTGAGGGCGTTACAGCGGTTGGAGGATGCAAGTCAAGGATCAGAGCCCCACCCATCCTTACGAGCGTTCGAGGTTGAGGAGAACCCGCTTTCTCAGGACCAGCCTGGGCAGGAGATGTGCTCTGGCAATGGTGCTGAACCGTCAGACCCGGAGGATGTGGCACCTCTTCAGTCCAAGATCATCTCACAGGAGCAAGTGCGTAGGGAAATGCCTAAATGGTGTGGTCCTTTGAAGGAGGAGTACGATAACCTGACTAAGGACTCAGGGACGGTGAAACCGCTTACAGACCAAGAGTTTTCCGAGCTTCTGAACGACACTTCCATTGCATTGGAGCTCATCCCTGGTAAGGGAGTGTATGTGCACAAGTCGACGGGGAGGCGTCGCGCGCGGATCGTCTGTTGCGGTAATCACCAGAGTGGTGAGAGTCACCCGAAGTCAGAGCTGTTTGCTTCAGGGATAGGGGGAGAAGGGATCCGGATGCTAGTCCGGAAAGCGGCCATGAGACAAGATTGGAACGTTGCCACTGCCGATGTTAAGGCCGCCTTCCTCCAGGCTCCTGTCATTGCCGGGCATAGCGGTGGTAAGCCTAGGGTAATCGTGGTAAAGGTCCCCCATATCTTACGGGCATCAGGAGTGTGTTCTGAACGCTACTGGTTGGTGCAGAAGGCTATGTATGGCCTGGCGGTGTCTCCAAAATGCTGGGTGACTCATAGAAATAAGGTGCTGCGTGACTTGAAGATCCCCTTTCAGGGTGGTGTAGTTCGCTGTGTTCCCATGATGGAAGATGCCAACATGTGGAAGTTGGAGTGGGATGCAGAGGCGCCTCATGCTGTACCGGAGGAGGGGATACCCAACGGGATGTTGGGTCTGTTGGGACTCTATGTGGATGACATCCTGACAACAGGGCCACCGAAGCTGTTGGAAGCAGTTCTTGAGTCATTACAGTCAGCGTGGCAGCTATCAACTCCGGAATACCTGTCCAGTCCCGGAGACACAGTGAAGTTCAGCGGGTTTCAAGTGGAGAAGACGGGGTCAGGGTACCTCCTGCATCAGACTAGTTATGTGATGGATCTACTGGATCAGTACCGGGATGATATCCAGGGGGAAGAGACCACTCCAGCTTCAAAGACGTATGAGGTCAGCGAGCTAGATGACGGAGATGAAAAACACAAAGTCACGAAGCGAGCTCAGACTTTGGTCGGACAGCTACTCTGGGTGTCCAACCGTACTAGACCAGATTTGGCCTTTGGTGTCAGCATGGCGGGACAGAAGATAGCATCACATCCGGCAGAGTCTTTGGCCCGGGCAGAGCACTTGATTCGCTACTTGCGTTACGCTCCGAGGATGGGTCTGCACTACGGACCAGCTGGCGGTCGGTGCGGGAAATGGAATCAACTGAAGTATCAAGAGGTTGAAGCTAGCGTCGATGTGTTTACAGATGCATCGTTCTGTGCGGATGAACAGAGCAGGAGCTTTGGCAGTATTCAGCTGTTCTGGGCAGGGGCACTGATAGCTTGGTCCTCAAGTCGACAGACGCTCATCGCTTCTCATACGGCGGAGAGTGAACTGTACTCGTTAGCAGAGGGCCATCTATTGGGAAAGGCAATGAGACCGACGATTGCCGCGCTACTGGATCTCCCAGCGCCTAAGGTTGACTGCAGGCTGTATTGCGATAACTCTGCTGCGGTTCAGCTATGTGTGTTGGAAGCAGGCTCGTGGCGCACGAGGCATTTAAGGCTCCGGGGGGCAGTGATCAGACAAGATATCGAAGAAGGGCTTTGGCAGTTGTCGCACTTGGAAGGAGTTTTCATGCCAGCGGATATTGGGACCAAACCGGTAGGACCTGCTAGGCTAGAAGACTTGATTCGGGTTTGCAATTTATGGGCACCCCACCTCGATAAGTCTGAGGCACCCCCTAGACCCCAAGTAGCGTCTCTGGCAAGCGGCCAACCTAGTGCGGCGAAGGCTTTGTTGGCCCTGCTGCTCATTATTCAGATGTCGGGAGCTAATGCAAATCCCCTAAGGTTGAGCATCAGTGTGGACGAGATGCAACTGATGTGGCACAGTTTTGTGATTGGGTTTGGGGTTGGATGTGGGTGGCTGTGTGCGTGTAAGCTGGGAGCCATCGTGAATTGGTGCTTCAGGAGACAGCCAGTTTCCAGAGGTCCGAGAACCCCTCCACCCGAGCGAGTACACTGTCATCGGGAAGTGCAAACCGCTGAGGCTGAGATCGAGACCGGCTTAGAGACGGGGGAGCACGTAAGTGCGAACCAGGCCCAGTCGGAAGGTTTAGATTGGGAATTGTCCCCACGAGCCGAGGAGGCCCTGCTGCGCAGATACGCAGAGACCTATGAGGACTTGTGTGAAGCCGCTGAAGAGAGTGATAGGGCGTTCTTTCCTGAGGATAATGGTTCAGGGCTGTGGGATTTGCCGGGTCCAGTAGATAGGACAGGGTCTCCAGAAGTCCGAGTTCCTGCAACACCTGATATTGGAGATACTTCCCAAGCCTATGAGGGGGGTCCTACTGGTCCTAGGCCTTTTGTCAATCTACAGGAAGCGTTGCTTGGAGCGAGGGCCCCAACAGTTCCGATGCCTCCTGAGTTGCTTCATCCTCCACCATTAGGGCGACTGGCAGTGTATGTTGATGATGTAGTTGAAGCTGAAGATGAGGCCGAGGAGTCTTCCATAGGAGAGTGGACTACGGATTCAGGTATGCCCAGAGGCCCCAGCGGGGATAGCGGAGGTTCGTCAAGGTCACGGGGAAGTGGTAGCGGGTTGATTGCGATTGGTTTGCTGGCCTCGACTCGGTCAGTAGAGGGTCATAGGGTTGATATCGAGGAATCAGATGGCACATGGGAATTTTGGGTTTGTGTAATCTTGATGGCTGTGTGCTTTAGTTCGCTCGGTGCCCTGGGAGCTTGTGCCTGTGTGCGATGGGGATGGTTTAGGGTTGAAATTCTGCGTAGTCTGGAACCCGAGGGTAGGGATCAGGCCTGCACGCCCCGTTTCAATGATGTGACTGGGCTAAGGAGGCGGGGGAGAGACCCATTGCAGTTCTCCCCAGTTGTGAATGTCACTGTGCAAGCGAAACTTCCAGATGCTCAGCCAGAACGCCCAGTAGTCCCTAGTAGTGGTTTAGGCCCTTGCCCAGGTGTTGACGAGCGAGTGCAGTCTGTCAGGCCAGAAACCCCAGTAGTCCCTAGTAGCGGTTTAGGCCCTTGCCCAGGTGTCGAGAAGCGATTGCCGAGTGTCAAGCCAGCGACCCCAGTAGTCCCTCGTAGTGGTTTAGGTCCTTGCCCAAGCGTTGAGAAGCGACTGTCACCAGTCGAGTCAGAGGCCCCAGCAATTCCCCTTAAGGGTTTAGGCCCGGATGTAGGAACTGAAGCCCCGGGGAGTTCCACTAGGACTGAAAGTTCTCCGAGATTTTTTGGAGCAGGTAGGGCGACAGGATCTCATGAGCGACCTGTGTCTCAGAGATCCACGACGAAGGGCAGTAGTGAGCTTGGGGTTGTAGATAGGATGAAGCGTCCCTATGGCCTTAAGAAAGATGTAATAATGAGCTGTCCCCCCCAAGAGCAGGGTACTGTGGTTTACCTTACGAAGAATGGAGATTGTGTTCATAGTACCCTCACTTCGAGACCTATGCAATTTGCTAGTGCCCCGATTGTCAGAAACCTATGTCCTGTCTGCGGAAGCGGTGAAGGTTTGCCACGTGGGCGTGCCGGAGACACCGCCTACTTTACATGCTCGGGGAAGTGTGTTCACCTGTCGGAGAGCTGTGCCGCTCTTGACAGAACCGAAGAAGTTCAGGCCAGGAGGCTATGTAGGTGCTGCAAGTGGTGACCGCGTGAGATCGCGAAGGAGGCAGTAAGCTTCCGAGGTACGATAGGGCACAAGTAGGGAAATGAAAGGCACTTTCATTTGGGGGAGTGTTTGGAGTCAACTTGCTTGCGC
>CAJNDV010002996.1:0-11638 GCA_905221635.1 Symbiodinium sp. CCMP2456
AAATCGTCCCCCTTCTCTCAGGATTTGAGGTTTAGTATGTTAAGGTTTAGGGTTTTAGGGTTTTAGGGTTTGAGGTTTTGAGGGTTTAGGGTTTAAGGGTTGAGCCAATGCAAAAGGAAAAGTATCACATCGTTTTTTATTTGGGTTCTTCCTTTCGCTAGAAGACTTCTCTTTGCTTTTTTTAGGTTGGGCTTTGACGTTTTAAATATTAAAGATTAATTAATTAGGAATTGCGATAGCACTGATCCCTACTCCCTGAACCCTATTGCTTTCTTTCAGCTGGAAGCTTGTTCGTCCGTGAGCATTTCCGTTCTTCCATCCTGTTGAATTGAGTTCATTACTTCCTTTCAGCTAGAAGCTTGTTCGTCCGTGATCATTTCCTTTCTTCCATTCTGTTGAACTGAGTTCATTGTTTTCTTTCAGCTGGAGGCTTGCTCGTCCGTGAGCATTTCCTTTCTTCCATTCTGTTAAATTGAAGTTCATTGCTGTCTTTCAGCTAGAAGTTTGTTCGTCCGTGAGCACTTCCTTTCTTGCTTTCTGTTGCTTGTTCGTCCGTGAGCATTTCCTTTCTTCCATTCCCTTGATTTGAGTCCATAACAAATCGAAACCCCCCGCCGGCCGCGGTCTCGAATTTGACATCATTAAATGCAGAACCCAATGCCCGTAACAAGTCGTACCCCCTGTCTCAGGGTTTAGGGTTTAGTATTTCAGGGTTAAGGGTTTAGGGTTTTAGGGTTTAGGGCTTTGAGGGTTTAGGGTTTAAGGGTTGAGCCAACGCAAAAGGAAAAGTATTAAATACTTGTTTATTTGGGCTCTTTCCTTCCCTAGAAGACTTTTCTTTGTTCTTTTAAAATGGGCTTTGACGTATTTGGGGTTGAATGTAATTGTTTAGGTATCACAAGCACTGAACCCTAATCCCTAAACCCTATTGCTTTCTTTCAGCTAGAAGCTTGTTCGTCCCTGAGCATTTCCGTTCTTCCATTCTGTTGAATTGAATTCATTGGTTTCTTTCAGCTACAATTTTTGGTCGTCCGTGAGCATTTCTTTTCTTCCATCTTGTTGAATTGAGTTCATTGTTTCCTTTCAGCTAGAAGCTTATTCGTCCGTGAAGGTTTTCTTTCCTCCATTCTGTTGAATTGAGTTCATTGCTTTCTTTCAGCTAGAAGCTTGTTCGTCCGTGAGCATTTCCTTTCTTCCGTTTTGTTGAATTGAGTTCATTGCTTTCTTTCAGCCAGGCGCTTGATCGTCCGTGATCATTTCCTTTGTCCCGTTCTGTTGAATTGAGTTCATTGCTTTCTTTTAGCTAGAAGCTTGTTCGTCCGTGAGCACTTCCATATTTCCATTCTGTTGAATTGAGTTCATTGCTTTTTTCACCTAGAAGCTTCTTCGTCCGTGAGCATGTCCTGTCTTCCACTCCCTCGAATTGAGTCCATAACAAATCGCAACCTCCTGCCCGCCGCGATCTCCTATGTGACATCATAAGATGCAGACCCCAATGCCCGTAACAAATCGTCCCCCTTCTCTCAGGATTTAAGGTTTAGTATGTTTAGGGCTTTAGGGTTTGAGGTTTTGAGGGTTTAGGGTTTAAGGGTTGAGCCAACGCAAAAGGAAAAGTATCACATTGTTTTTTCTTTGGGTTCTTCCTTTCCCTAGAAGACTTTTCTTTGCTTTTTTAGCTTGGGCTTTGACGTTTTAAAGATTGAAGATTTATTAGGAATTGCAATAGCACTGATCCCTACTCCCTGAACACTATTGCTTTGTTTCAGCTAGACGCTTGTTCGTCCGTGAGCATTTCCGTTCTTCCATCCTGTTGAATTGAGTTCACTACTTCCTTTCAGCTAGAAGCTTGTTCGTCCGTGAGCATTTCCTTTCTTCCATTCTGTTGAATTGAGTTCATTGCTTTCTTTCAGCCAGGCGCTTGTTTGTCCGTGAGCGTTTCCTTTCTCCCATCCTATTGCTTTCTTTCAGCTAGAAGATTGTTCGTCCGTGAGCATTTCCTTCCTCCCATTCTGTTGAATTGAGTTCATTGCTTTCTTTCAGCTAGAAGCTTGTTCGTCCGTGAGCAGCTTCTTTCTTCCATTCTGTTGAATTGAGTTCATTGTTTTCTTTCAGCTAGAAGCTTGTTCGTCCGCGAGCATTCCCTTTCTTTGTTTCTATTGAATTGATTTCATTGCTTCCTTTCAGCTAGAAGCTTGTTCATCGGTGAGCATTTCCTTTCTTCCGTTCTGTTGAATTGAGTTCATTGCCTTCTTTTCAGCCAGGCGCTTGTTCGTCCGTGAGCACTTCCATATTTTCATTCTGTTGAATTGAGTTGATTGCTTTCTTCACTTAGAAGCTTCTTCGTCCGTGAGCATTTCCTTTCTTCCATTCCCTTGAAGTGAGTCCATCAGAAATTGCAACCGCCTGCCCGCGGTCTCGTACATGACATCATAAGATGCAGAACCCAATGCCCGTAACAATCGTACCTCCTGTCTCGATGTTTAGGGTTGGTTTAGGGTTTAGTATTTTAAGGTTAAGAGTTCAGCGTTTTTGGATTTTGGGTTTTGAGGGTTCAGGGTTTAAGGGTTGAGCCAACGCAAAACGAAAAGTATTAAATAGTTATTTATCTGGTTTCTTTCTTTTGCTTTTTAGGTTCGACTTTGACGTTCTAGGGATTGAACTTCAATTATTTAGGTTTTGCAGTTGAATTAAACCCTAATCCCTAATTCTGTTGCTGTCTTTCAGCCAGAAGCTTGTTCGTCCATGAGCATTTCCTTTCTTCCATTCTGTTGAATTGAATTCATTGCTTTCTTTCAGTTAGAAACTTGTTCATCTGTAACCATTTCCATTCTCTCATTCTGTTGAGTTGAATTCATTGCTTTCTTTCGGCTAGAAGCTTGTTCGTCCCTGAGCATTTCCTTTGTCCCATTCTAATGAGTTGAGTTCGTTGCTTTCTTTCAGCTAGAAGTTTTTTCGTCCGTGAGCATTTTCTTTCTTCCATCCTATTGCAATGAATTCATGGCTTTCTTTCAGCTAGACGCTTGTTCACGCGTGAGCATTTTCTTTCTTCCATTCTGTTGAATTGAGTTCATTGCTTTCTCTCAGTTAGAAGCTTGTTCATCTGTGAGCATTTCCATTCTCTCATTCTGTTGAGTTGAATTCATTGCTTTCTTTCAGCCAGGCGCTTGATCGTCCGTGAGCATTTCCATTGTCCCGTTCTGTTGAATTGAGTTCATTGCTTTCTTTCAGCTAGAAGCTTGTTCGTCGATGAGCATTTCCTTTCTTCCATTCTGTTGAATTGAATTCATTGGTTTCTTTCAGCTACAATTTTTGTTCGTCCGTGAGCATTTCTTTTCTTCCATTCTGAAGAATTGACATCATTGCTTTCTTTCATCTAGAGGCTTGTTCGTGCGTGAGCAGTTCCTTTCTTCTTTTCTGTTGAATTAGTTGAGTTCATTGCTTTCTTTCAGCTAGAAGCTTGTTCGTCCGTGAGGGTTTCATTTCCTCCATTCTGTTGAATTGAGTTCATTGCTTTCTTTCAGCTAGAAGCTTGATCGTCCGTGAGCATTTCTTTTGTCCCGTTCTGTTAAATTGAAGTTCATTGCTTTCTTTCAGCTAGAAGCTTGATCGTCCGTGAGCAGTTTCTTTCTTCCATTCTGTTGAATTGAGTTCACTGCTTTCTGGCACCTAGACGCTTGTTCGTCCGTGAGCATTTCCTTTCTTCCACTCCCTCGAATTGAGTCCATAACAAATCGCAACCCCCTGCCCGCCGCGGTCTCCTATGTGACATCATAAGATGCAGACCCCAATGCCCGTAACAAATCGTCCCCCTTCTCTCAGGATTTAAGGTTTAGTATGTTAAGGTTTAGGGTTTTAGGGTTTGAGGTTTTGAAGGTTTAGGGTGTAAGGGCTGAGCCAACGCAAAAGGAAAAATATTACATAGTTTTTTATTTGGGTTCTTCCTTTCCCTAGAAGACTTTTGTTTGTTTTTTTTAGGTTAGGCTTTGACGTTTTAAAGGTTTAAGATTATCTAATTAGGAATTGCAATAGCACTGATCCCTACTCCCTGAACCCTATTGCTTTCTTTCAGCTGGAAGCTTGTTCGTCTGCGAGCATTTCTTTTCTTCCATCCTGTTGAATTGAGTTCATTGCTTTCTTTCAGCTAGAAGCTTGTTCGTCCGTGATCATTTCCTTTCTTCCATTCTGTTAAATTGAAGTTCATTGCTGTCTTTCAGCTAGAAGTTTGTTCGCGCGTGAGCACTTCCTTTCTTGCTTTCTGTTGAATTGAGTTCATTGCTTTCTTTCAGCTAGAAGCTTGTTCGTACGTGAGCATTTCCTTTCTTCCATTCCCTGGATTTGAGTCCATAACAAATCGAAAACCCCCGCCGGCCGCGGTCTCGAATTTGACATCATTAGATGCAGAACCCAATGCCCGTAACAAATCGCACCCCCTGTCTCAGGGTTTAGGGTTTAGTATTTTAGGGTTAAGGGTTTAGGGTTTTAGGGTTCAAGGTTTTAAGGGTTTAGAGTTTAAGGGTTGAGCCAACGCAAAAGGACAAGTATTACATAGTTGTTTATTTGGGCTCTTTCCTTTCCTAGAAGACTTTTCTTTGTTCTTTTAAAATGGGCTTTGACGTATTAGGGGTTGAATGTAATTGTTTAAGTATTACAATAGCACTGAACCCTAATCCCTAAACCCTATTGCTTTCTTTCAGCTAGAACCTTATTCGTCCGTGAGCATTTCCTTTCTTCCATTCTGTTGAACTGAATTCATTGGTTTCTTTCAGCTAGAAGCTTGTTCGTCCGTGAGCATTTCCTTTCTTCCATCTTGTTGTATTGAGTTCATTGTTTTCTTTCAGCTAGAAACTTATTCGTCCGTGAGCATTTTCTTTCTTCCATTCTGTTGAATTGAGTTCATTGCTTTCTTTCAGCTGGAAGCTTGTTCATCGGTGAGCATTTCCTTTCTTCCGTTCTGTTGAATTGAGTTCATTGCCTTCTTTTCAGCCAGGCGCTTGTTCGTCCGTGAGCACTTCCATATTTTCATTCTGTTGAATTGAGTTGATTGGTTGTTTCACTTAGAAGCTTCTTCGTCCGTGAGCATTTCCTTTCTTCCATTCCCTTGAAGTGAGTCCATCAGAAATTGCAACCGCCTGCCCGCGGTCTCGTACATGACATCATAAGATGCAGAACCCAATGCCCGTAACAAATCGTACCTCCTGTCTCGATGTTTAGGGTTGGTTTAGGGTTTAGTATTTTAGGGGTAAGAGTACAGCGTTTTTGGGTTTTGGGTTTTGAGGGTTCAGGGTTTAAGGGTTGAGCCAACGCAAAACGAAAAGTATTAAATAGTTATTTATTTGGTTTCTTTCTTTGCTTTTTAGGTTCGACTTTGACGTTCTAGGGGTTGAACTTCAATTATTTAGGTTTTGCAGTTGAATTATTGCTGTCTTTCAGCTAGAAGCTTGTTCGTCCGTGAGCGTTTCCTTTCTTCCATTCTGTTG
The DNA here is from genome assembly GCA_905221635.1 of Symbiodinium sp. CCMP2456. Classification (NCBI taxonomy): domain Eukaryota; class Dinophyceae; order Suessiales; family Symbiodiniaceae; genus Symbiodinium; species Symbiodinium sp. CCMP2456. The sequence goes on from CAJNDV010002996.1 coordinate 5,478, forward strand.
AATTGAGTTAATTGCTTTCTTTCAGCTAGACGCTTGTTCACGCGTGAGCATTTTCTTTCTTCCATTCTGTTGAATTGAGTTCATTGCTTTCTCTCAGTTTGAAGCTTGTTCATCTGTGACCATTTCCATTCTCTCATTCTGTTGAGTTGAATTCATTGCTTTCTTTCAGCCAGGCGCTTGATCGTCCGTGAGCATTTCCTTTGTCCTGTTCTGTTGAATTGCGTTCATTGCTTTCTTTCAGCTAGAAGCTTGTTAGTCGATGAGCATTTCCTTTCTTCCATTCTGTTGAATTGAATTCATTGGTTTCTTTCAGCTACAATTTTGATTCGTCAGTGAGCATTTCTTTTCTTCCATTCTGATGAATTGAAATCATTGCTTTCTTTCATCTAGACGCTTGTTCACGCGTGAGCATTTTCTTTCTTCCATTCTGTTGCATTGAGTTCATTGCTTTCTCTCAGCTAGAAGCTTGTTCATCTGTGAGCATTTCCATTCTCTCATTCTGTTGAGTTGAATTCATTGCTTTCTTTCAGCTAGAAGCTTGTTCGTCCCTGAGCATTTCCTTTGTCCCGTTCTGTTGAATTGAGTTCATTGCATTCTTTCAGCTAGAAGCTTGTTAGTCGATGAGCATTTCCTTTCTTCCATTCTGTTGAATTAAATTCATTGGTTTCTTTCAGCTACAATTTTTGTTCGTCCGTGAGCATTTCTTTTCTTCCATTCTGATGAATTGATATCATTGCTTTCTTTCATCTAGAGGCTTGTTCGTGCGTGAGCAGTTCCTTTCTTTTTTTCTGTTGAATTAATTGAGTTCATTGCTTTCTTTCAGCTAGAAGCTTGTTCGTCCGTGAGGATTTCCTTTCTAATCTATCGCTGCTGTCATTTCTTCCGCTCTTTGCATATCAGCCAAGAACTCTTAATCCATAAACGCTAAGAAGTTCTTGAACGCTAACGACCAGTCACTCCTTTGACTGACTTCTTCTTCTATCGTGGCGGGAGAAAACGCCTTTGGCGGCTTGAGTATTTTACTGCCGGCGTCAAACGGCACACCATTTCCTTGAGGTGGCGGCCGCTGCGGCCCTTCGGCCGCTTGTGGCCTCTCATTCACTTTTTGAAATGCTGCTGTCAGCTGCTAGCTTCTGTCGCTTGACGTAAATTCGTTACCAACTCAATGAATTATCTTTGCTGTGCAGTTTGTTGTGCCACTGCGTAACCAAAACTCAGTTTCAGCAGGTACTTTCCTTCACCGGCTCAAGGCCCCTTAACTTTGGATACTCTCACTTTCTTTCCTTTCTTTCAGCAAGATGCTCTCGACGACTTAACTTCTTGCTTCTCACCTCCAGCCTTTGCTGGTCCTTCTCCAGCCTTCGCGGGTCCTTTTCCAGCCTTCGCTGGTCCTTTTCCGGCCTCCGCTGGTTGCCCCTTCGAGCCATCCCTGGATCAGCTCTTTCAGCCTACTGGCTTTTGCCAGCAGCTCCACTACTATGAAAGTTTTAAGCCAAACTTTAATATTCCTTTGAATCACCGGATCGACACTTTGACTTTTCCACAGACGGCGCGTGGCTGTCGGGTGTCTTCTTTGAGCCTATAATGTAACGGAGCGAAACATACTGAATTGGTCCCAAAATGGAATACACAGGAAATTCCCAACAGCACATACTGTGGGGTTTCAGTTTCTAAAGAAAAGAAGCTTGGAACAATTTAAAGCAAAACGGCCAAAACGGGAGGACGATGGAATAATCCAGAAATAATTCCGGAAATGATGGACTGTGAAGCGAAATGGAAGCAAAACAGAATTCTTCGGAAATGCATGGGAAGGAACAATATGCATAATCCTGACATGATGAAATTATACATGACGGAAATTTGCGGATATGATGGACTCTGAAGCGGAATGGAAGCAAGACGGAATTATTCGAAAATCCACAAATATAAATAACTGTGAAGTGAAATGGAAGCAAGTCGAAATTATTCGGAAATGCACGCATATGAACAACGAATAATCGGAAATGATATACTATGAATGACGGCAATTTGCGGAAATGATGGGCTCTGAAGCAAAATGGAAGCAAGATGGACTTATTCGAAAATAAACAAATATGAATACTCCGGATATGATGAATCATGAATGACGGAAATTTGCGGAAATAATGAACTGTCAAGCGAAATGGAAGCAAGACGGAGATATTCGAAAATCCACAAGAAAAAATAATCCGGATATGATGAATTATGAACGACGGAAATTTGCGGCAATGACCAAACAGAAATATGGACTGTCAAGCGACATGGAAGCAAGCCGGAATATGAATAATCCGGAGATAATGACATACGAATGACGGAAATTTACAGAAATAGCCAAACGGAAATGATAGGTCCTGGAAAATTTTCGAGCTGGCCAGCCAAAACGGGAGGACGACGGAATAATCCGGAAATGATGAAATAAATTGACTGTGAAGCGAAATGAAAGCAAAACGGAATTATTCGGAAATGCACGAATATGAATAATTCCAGACAGCACATACTGTTGGGTTTCAGTCTCTAAAGAAAACAAGCCTGGATTAATTTCTGCCCGGCCGGCCAAAACGGGAACACCACCGAAAAATCCGGAAACGATGTAATATGAATGACGGAAAGTTCCGGAATTGACGGAAATTGTCAGGCAGACAACTTCGCAAATGTTTCCGGAAGAATTGAAATATCCGGAAATGATGGACCATGAAACGAAATGGCAGCAAAACGGAAATATTCGGAAATGCACGAAAATGACTAATCTGGAAATGATGAAATGGGAATGACGGGAATTTGTGAAAATGACGTCGCATAAAACACGGAAAATCACGCAATGACAAGCAAGGAGCATTCCTCTCGGAAGGACTGGCGTATTCGAGGAACACAAAGCAAACGAAAGGGACCAGAATATATCAGAAACAGTCAGCAAATCGCTCGGAAAGGGCCGGAGTGGAGTAGTGGAAAAACATGGATTGAACCGCTCGAAAAGGACTACTGGAGTGTTTGAGAAAAAGCAGCAAACTACTTGAAGTACCTAGAGTATTTAGAAAAAAAGGGGTAAACCGCTCGCAAACCCGAAAGTATGTTACGGCTTTATGGCTCCTAAGTTAAAGCAACTTAAGCCAAAAAAACATGACCATATGTCAAACCATGAAAAAGGAAGAGTCTTTGCTGGCTGCGCACGAACCCCAGTTCGGCTGCGCTGCAGGAAAGCACGAGCTGCCTTGGCGAGAAAAACGTCTGGAAGAAAAAAATTGAAGCAGCTTGCCGCAACCCCCCCTCCTCCTCGGCAAAAACGATGGAAGCACCCGGCTGGAACCCGCCCCCTGATCCTCCAAAAGGGTCTGGCTGTCACCTGCCCGCAGAGTTTGCAAAACCATTCAATCATTCAGGAGCCAAAAAAGGCTTCAACAGTGCAAGGCACGGCCTTTCTTGCTAAGGCCGCTTTTTTGTTGATTTTGCTTTCGGCTCGGAAAGTCGAGGTTTCGCTGCAAAGGATTCGCTTTTTTGTTCTTCTTGCTTCTGTGCTTTCGCACGTGGCAGCCATGATAAACATCCACAAAATTTCCGTCCGTTTCTGCAAAGAGCATCCATGTTGCAACCATTTTCGCGTCCACAGGAACTTCGTCCGTTGTTGCGAAGCATCCGTGTGGCAAGCATCATAAGGTCCACAGATTTCGTCCGTTTCTGCACAGCATCCGTGTGACAATCATGATAACGTACACAACCCAGCAAAATTCGTTATTCCCACGCAGAGCTGTGGCAGCCATGTTGTCGTCCACTCAGCCGCTTGTTGCAGGGAGCCAGAGAGCCTTCTCGAGAAAGAAAAGAAAGACAGCTCGCAGACAATCAGAAATTTTTTTTGATTTTATGGGTGGTGGTGCTTTGAGATTCCCACCATTCCCACCGTTCCTAATTACCTACCTAGCGAAACCACAGGCAGAGGAACGGGCTTAGGACAATCAATTAACTGAAGGAGACTTTGTTGAGCTTCTGACCTGTCTGGCTGTGCGAAATGTGCAGAAAATGGCTCAAGAGCCCCAGACAATGGCTCAAGAGAACCGGAGAACCAGCCGCCAGCCCAGAGAAACGTGAAGGCCCGCCCAAAAACTTAATTAAACATTCCACCGCCCCCCTGCCTCGGGAGGCCGATATGGCGTCGCTGTCCAGACTGCCCGAAGAGGAGGCAGTTGCCAGCCAGTGGAGCCAGGCAGCTCGACAAAAAACTTCACACGTCTGATGAAACCCTAAGCCCTAACGAACCCCGTTTCGGACAAGCCGACTGTAGCCAGGCGGCCACAGGCAGCCGCGCCAGCAAGGCAGTGCATTCCTGCACAACACTAAAATTGAGCCCTGCGGACAGGCAGCCGCAAGCAGCCACCACCCAGGCCGTGCTTGCACTCCTACCCAACCTTAATCCTTAAACTTCAAAGCAGCCCTAATTAAAACGCTACACCCAAAACCCTAAAACACTGTAACTAATGAACCCCCTTGGCTGGGGAGGTTTCTTTTGAGCGATTTACGCTTGTTTTTCGACCACTCTATTCTGGTCCTTTCCCTCATTCTCTAGGTCTTTTTGAGCGGTGTGCTTGCTTTGCAGCGTGCGTCTTTCTCGGGTTGTTGGATATTTTTTTTTTTGTGTATGTGGTTTCTATTTGTCAAGCTTTCCATGCAAGTGTTGCATGCATTCTCGTGGCAGCAAAGGCATGCAACCACGCAAGAAAAGGTTTTCCGCTCGTTTGACCACATGTCTCTGCGTGCCGGCTGTTTTTTTGCACGTGGAGCAGCGTTCTTCCATTCTGGATCATTGTCTGGCTGCCACCGACTGTCCCGTGCAGTCTGGCTGGGCTGCCGGTCCTGTTGAAGGCGGCTGTTTGGTGGAGTAGGAAAGTTGGCTAGCCAATCCTCCTTTGCCTGCTCTTGCTTCGATGTCGAGCACCCGTGCCTGGCTGTCTGCGAGGAAGCACTCGCTGCCATGGCTCTGCCTATGTTTTTTTTTGTTTGGCAGCGAAGCAACCACGAGCCTTCAAATTATTTCCACATCAACTGTTTGGAGAAATACCCAAAGTTACCGCTCATTGTCGTGACTTCCAATTCGCACCCAGAAGTTGGAACTCATTGTTCTCACTTGCAATTCTATTGGGGCAAGACCCTCGGCTGGAATTTGTGGTTCAATTTTTATCTTGAACTTCAAAACGCAGGCAGGGAACCTACATCGCTTTTGAGCACTTTCGCGAAACTGTCTCACTGGCGCGGCACGGCATAGCGTGTTTTGATTTGTTGATAATGTAAAGTGGGAGTTGCAAGGCGACGTAAGGCAAATGATTTGGAACCAGCCGTTCTTCTGCAACCTGGTGGAGATCGATGGACTTGCAATCAACTCTGAACGATTTTGGACAACAAGGGAGGTCCAGTTTGAAAAATAGTTTTTTGGACAGGGTTTTGGGTCCCAAAACCTGTGCAGAAGCCTTCTCAGATTTTTTGTTCAGCTGTCTGGCTGACTCTTGAAACTCTTCGTCACTGGCCGCCAGCACAGTCTACAACGCGTCCTCGAGCTGGGCGGTCGCTTTGTTTGTGTGTTTCTCGCACAGGAGACTGTTTGCCGTTTGTGCGTTTGTTTGCGTTGCAGGTGTGTTGCTTTGTCCCGGCCTGAAGTGGCTGTCTCTGGCAAGATCGAGCGAGCCTGGCTGGAGACATCTTTCATGTTCATATAAAATGAGGAGCTGAATGTCGTCACTTCGTGCAATGGCTCGTTTCAGGACAAAAAGTGCAGGCCAGCAATCCAACCAAGGTTCCGAAACGAGGCACGTCCCCAGCCAGCTTCCGACACGAGGCACTTCTGGTACTGATTTTGTACTACCAGCAAGCACAATCCGAAACGAGGCACCGCCAGTACTAATTTTGTACCCATGAAGCACAATCCAGCCAGTGTCCGAAACCAGGCATTTCTAGTATTGATGTTGTGCTACCATCAAGCACAATCCAGCCAGCTTCCGACACGAGGCACTTTCAGTACTTATGTTGTACCACCATCAAGCACAATCCACCCAGTTTCCGAAACGAGGAGCTTTTGGTACTGATGAGGGTTTTAGGGTTCAGGGTTTGGGGTTCAGGGTTTAGGGTTCAGGGTTTAGGATTTTAGGGTTTCAGGGTTTCAG
>CAJNDV010003000.1:0-11633 GCA_905221635.1 Symbiodinium sp. CCMP2456
GAGCTAGAATCCATAGATGATCTCTTCAAGCTTCCGGGGGAGTTGTCCGAGGCGGGCCTTCGGGCCGTTACCCATAGGATAAAGGAAAAGAGTAAAGAGGTTGAGGATTCAGGGGAGGATAGGCCGGGATCCTTACCTGAGGACCCAGGTGGCTCGTACCGTACCTTGTTTATGGGGGTTCCCCTTAGGTCTAAGAAGGGTAAGGAGGTTTTGGGTCAAATCCAGGGCATGATTAATAAACTTGAAGCCGCCGGGTTTCCAGTGCAGCGATATCATGCGGACAGAGCCAAGGAGCTTCGCTCAGCTGGCTTAATTTCCTGGTTAAAGGATCGCGGGATCCACTGCACCTGGACGGCTGGAGAAAGCCCGGCTGGAAACCGGGCCGAACTTTCTGCCCAGTCCTTGAAGGGGTTTACTCGGAAGTTGCTGGGGCTTTCTGGGGTGTCTAAGGAATATTGGCCCTTGGCTTTGATTCATGCTTCTACTAGGAATTGGATAAGCTTTGTGGAAGCCGCCGGTATATCCCAGCCACCTTTGTTGCCGTTTGGGGTTAAGATTCACGCCCGTAAAAGAATGCGGTCGGGTTATGATTCCCAGTGGGAGTCTCGCACGGTAGAGGGGGTCTACCTCGGGCATGCGCCCAACACCCCTGGGGGCCATCTGGTTTTAGTCCCTGATACTGGAGAGCACAAAGTACTTTTGACCAACACAGTTTACCCACTGAAGGGCGAGGCGAGGGCAACCCCTAAACCTAAGTATAAGCTCGTAGGGAAGCGCTCCCCGACTTTCGCTGTTCGGGTGGTAGCTGCATCTCTTTGGGAGCAAGGTCGCAGCGCCAGTGTTGTGACCAGGTTGCAACCTGGGGGGGAGTCCTTGTCTAGTGAGGATGATGTTTTCGAAATGCATCGGCAACAGTTTGAGGACTCTGAGCAGAGTCAGAGCCAACTCGTGGAAGTTGGTAGTGAGGGGACTGGGGTTTATGTAGAAGGAGGTTTGGATTTCGGGGATGATGGATTGTTGTTGGCAGCAAGTTCGGTTTTGGTTGAAAAGGAAAAGGTTGACCTTGAAGCTGAGGACTCCTGGTGTTTTTCTGAAACTGAGTGTCTTAAGGTTTTGGAAGGATGCCTGGGCTCTATGCCGGTAGCTAAAAGGTCGATTGTGTCTAGGCAGGGTCGGGCTGTCGTTTTGGGGTTGTATGGGGTGGGAGGTTTTCATGGAATCTCAAAGGCAGCTGAGGAACGACCTGAGGTAACCCGATATCTGAATGCCTTCGTCAGCCACCAGAAGCCTGATCATGTGTGGACTACTCTTTATGTTTCGAGAAACACTTCGATGCCCCTGCACAGGGATCTTCGGAATGCCAAAGGGTTTCCAGTGCTTGTAAGAGCTGTAGGGAATTTTGTTGGCGGCGGTTTATGGGTTGAGGGTGACGCCAATAGTGGGGTTTCCTGTAAGACCCTACCTGGAGGTTCCCGAAGATTTGGACAAAGTTACGACATCCACTCCGAAGCACTGGTGTTTTCTGGGGAAAGATGGCACGTACCGGAAGAGTGGGATGGTGATGTGAGATGGATCGTAGCGGCCTTTACGCCAAGGGACTTTAAGGGAACTAGAGAAGATCATTGGGATGTCCTAAGGAGTTTGGCTTTTCCGGTAGATGGGGTTCTTTCCTGTTCAGGGTCTGAGGTGAGCGCCAGGTCTGTGTTTAAGAAAGGTGAACCGCATAGTGAGGAAGCTTCGTTCAAGTTCGACAAGAGGTCTTTGATTTCTCTAGAAGAATGGGAGATCGGTTTACCTGTTTCCATCGCCGATGACGAAGTTGTGAGTGGCCTGGCACGGTGGCATGAGTGCTCGGCAAGGCTCTGCCGTCTGTTATCTGAAGAGCTTGGCGATGCTGTTGGTGATGTTGCTAGCGTAACTGGAGTCCACAATCAGCTTCGTGAAGTGGAAGGGCTAACTGAATGGTTAGAGGACTGTTTGCAGTGGCTCTCAGAAGAGCCAGCCTTTTCTATAGGACTTAAGGCTCTTCATCCGGATATCCCTCTTAATGAAGGGTCGGTAACCTCAGATACGTTTTTGCAGACTCGTACTGTAGGGCTAGCTGAGGCTAGGAAGGAGTTGGTTTGCTGGAAGGAGCCGGCCCAAGAGGAGGTGTCTAGTCTAGAGACTGTGAACAGAGCAGTAGAAAGGGTATCTGCTAGTACGGTAGAGGAATGGGTAGCTCAGGGCTTAACGGTGGTTCAGCTGCCAGGCAAGGCAGTTCTAACACGGAAGTCCGGGACGGGCAAGAGGCGCTTTAGGGCTGTTTGCTGCGGCAATCATTTACCGACGGATAAGTTGGGGCTTACACGCGACGAGCTGTATGCATCAGGTGCGGAATCTCTTACTGTGAAAGTTGCCATCACGTTCGCTGCCCGCCATCCTGAGTGGAGTGGCGTGACCATAGATGTTAAGTCTGCGTTTCTATATGCCCCTATCAGGGGTGACTCTAAGGGTACTGAGGAGCGTATAATAGTAAAACCGCCTTTTCTCCTCGTTGAACTCGGACTGTTGAAGAAGGAGGACCGATGGTGGATAAGGAAGGCGTTGTACGGACTACCTACGTCCCCTCGGGACTGGGGTAGATATAGAGATGCAGAATTCGCGAAGGTCCGCATGAGGTGGCAGGGACGCGAGTTTCAGCTTTGGCAGACGAAGACCAACGACGCATTGTGGTTGCTGCGGGCCGTGAGTGAAGGAACTTTGGGGCCGATTGAGGGAGTCCTTGTTGTGTACGTCGACGACCTGGCGGTGTTCGCCCCAGAAGGTTTGGCCAAGGAGTTCATTTCTGCAATCCAGGCTAAGTGGAAGACGTCGCAACCTGAATGGTTGGGACAAAAGGCTGTAACGTTCTGCGGAATCGAGCTTGCGCTTTTGCCTTCCGGGTATAGGATGAGCCAGCGGGCTTACATCCAGGAGATCCTTAATCGCTACAATGTTGAGGAGACAGCGCCAGTGCCTATACTGAAGTGGGTGGAACCGGAGCTGACGAGCGATCCCAGTATTGACGAAGTGCGGGAGGCTCAAGGTCTGACGGGGGCACTGTTGTGGGTGTCCACTAAGACGCGTCCAGATTTGGCATACGTGGTTTCTCGGTGTGGACAACAAGCCACGAAGGCCCCGCAATGGTCAATATCGGCTGGGCGCCAAGCTTTAGCGTACCTTAAGGGTACGTTGGATCTGAGTATCGAAGTTCCCTTTGCGGTAGGCAACCCCTTTTCTGAGCATGGGCTGCTAGCGACCCCTAGAACGGATAAGGTTTTGGAGTTGTACACGGATGCTTCTCATAGCCCGGGAGGGGATCGCTCGATGCAGTCTGTGTTTATAGTTTGGAGAGGAGTGCCGCTGGCCTGGGAAGCGAATCGTCAGCCTTTTACGACGTTGAGCTCAGCGGAGTCCGAGCTAGTTTGCATGGTGCATGGGGTTCAACTGGCTGAGGCAGTACAGCCTTTAATCGATGAGCTGCTGGGTGACGATTCTCTGATTGCCTTGTTGGCCGATAATGAGGCGGCAATTCGATCGTTCGAGACTGCCAGTACGGGGTGGCGAAATCGCCACTTGCGGATGAGGGCGGTGTCAGGACGAGAGAGAGTTGAAGCCGGACTCCTTCGGGTATCCCATCTGCCGGGTGAGTTTCAGTTAGCTGACTTAGGCACTAAGCCCCTCTCTAGGAGCCGTATCATGCAGTTGTTAGAGCTCCTTAGCATAAGGGGATTAGTTGGCGATAGGACAGGGGATGCGCGGGTGTTGAGTCGGCTTACCTTAACGACGGCCCAGTTGCGATCTGAGCCCGCTGAACTGTTGGCAGGCTTGGCCCTTTTGGCTGCGATCCCGAAGGTGACAGGGCAACCTACGGGAGAACACCTTGAGCAGAGCTCAAGTTGGTTGCTTTGGACTGTAGGGGTAATAGTAGCCTTGGCTTGTGCTGTTTGGGGCTGGTGGTTGGTGTTTGGTTTGGGTATTGAGGGGCAAGGAGGAGGTTCTTTCGGGAATTCTGAGGATGGCAGTTGTTCTGAGGGACCAGTTTTGTCTTTGCCAATAATTGTGGAACCCGCTCCAGCACCTGAACCGGAGAGTTTAGCTACCAGTGCTTTGGAACCAGCTGATAATGATGAATTCTCTCCAGAGGAGTGGGAGCAGGCCCAAGATCACTTACGTAAGGAAGAGTTGAGGGTTGGGTTGACTTTGGTTCAGAGGGCTAGGGTACGAAGGGCGATATCCAGAGGTGGGATTGTAGATCCACCCGCTTTCCAGCAGAGATACGGACCTCTACCTGAATGGTGCCTTCGGCCCCTCCGGAAGTTCCTTCTGTTGCTAGGGCTCCTAGGATAGGGCAGGACGTGACTTCAGACTTGTTAGAACGTCATGGAGACTTGTTGGCCGCTTTCTTAGGAGTTCCAACCAGGGATTGGGGATGCCTTGCGGGAGTCTCTAGGACCTTGGGAAGGAATACCCGAATCGTGCTGTTGTTGCATCTTCAGGATACCGGGAGGTTTGATGAACTCTCAGGATTTCAGGTGCAACTTCAGTATGCAGGCGCGGAAACCGGAAGCTGTTGGGTGCCTATTTCAGTTGTGGGCTGGGTGCCTCAGTCAGAGCAAGCCTCCAGTAGCACGGATGTAGCCAGTGGCGTGCTGTCTGATGCGGGGTTACCGGGTCATTCTGTTCCCGAGGGGACTGGAGCTGGCAGAGTCTTTTCTGATCCTAGGGCTCAGTCGTTTTCAGGCCAAGCTTCCAGTAGCACAGATGTACCAGGAGCTTCAGTTACGGTGGAGTTTCAAGCCTTCCATGGTCAAGCGTCTAGTAGCACCGATGTGGTATCTGCTGGGGATGACCTTGGGATCTTAGGGTTTCCGGGTGATGATGCTGGGCTGGGTAGGAGAACACCTAGTCCGGAGGTTCAGGTTGGAGGAAGCTCTAGCAGCCATGGTATGTCCACAGTAGGTTGGGGCTGCTACGAGGACTCTTTTGAGTCTCAACAGGAGTTGGACCGTTTTCCTTTAGTTGGGACTTGGTTGGTGGTGCATTATTTGGTTCAGTTGATGTCGTTTCAAGGTCATAGGATTTTGTGGTTCTTGGGTGAAGGCTCGTGGGATTGGTTGTTGCTTAGGGTGACTTCGGCTCCGGTTAGGTGGGCCATAGTAGGGGCGCTAGCGGATGTTTGGAGACAAGGCCCCAACTACTACATGTTTGACGGTCCCCAATGGCAGGCCTCAGTCGAAGATCATCTGTGTGTTCGGGTAGCTGTCCAACGAGCTGAGAGAAACAGGATAAGTCAGGTTAGTCCCTCTCGACCGGCCGAGCAAGGTGTTTCTGTTCAAGACAATACGAGGGATGAGGAAGATGAAGAAATCGACAATCGTCCACATAGGGACCCCCCAAGGGTGGGTAGGCTGGTTATGAGGTTTGTTGACCCAGTCTCTTCCTCGGAAAATGAATCGTCTACCACGGAACCGTCTCACCCTGAGAGTGAGATTGAGGCTTCTGACAGGGAGCCCTCCCCAGGAGGGCTGGGTTCTGTAGAGGTGAGTTCAATAGGCCCTTTGGTGAGGTACTCGGTTGGTGACGGGGCTTTGAGGGTTCATTATGCGGATGATAGTTTTGAGGTGCCTTTGGAAGGATGGACAAGTGAAGCAATTCAGGGCATTGTAGAGGGCCTTCAGACGGGTGTGTGGCTCGACTGGAGTCAGGCAATACAGGGTCCTGAGTTCAACCCCTCTTTGAGTGCATCTGCCCCGATGAGCGAGACCCACACCAGTAATGTAGGACTAGCAGCCGCGGGATTTGGCGGGGTCTGGAGTGCTTGGTTTCGGATCCTAGTTCTGTACTGGGTGTGCGTCGTTGCGGCTCAGGGTTCGGAGAGTTCGGCACTTGAGGTTGTAACCCCGGTTGCTCCTTCAGATCTTGTCTGTAGCCAAGGGTTGCAGGTTCGCTCGGGCACCAGGGAAGTTGGAGTTCCGGAACCTCCGGGTTACTGTGATGGTTCTACGTTGATGTATGTGATAGGAGCTGTGACAGGGATAATCGTCTGGGAAATCATGCGTTGGCTGTTTCGCTGTCTTCGGCAACCTGCCAGATGGCCGACAAAAGGTTGCCAAACTGACGATTTTGGCATTATCCCCTTGCCTTTGCCAGTAGGTGTCCCATACCGAGCAAGGATACTTTATAGCTTCTGGCGGGCAGGATTTAAGATAGACACTGACGCCTATCCAGAGGAAATACAGGATGAGGTTTGTTGGTTGATCGGTGACTATTTGAAGCGTCTGGAGGATGGTGGGTCTCCTCATAGTGATTCCTCTGGAAATGGCTAGGAGTTCTCCTGACAATGTCAATCGAAGAGGCTGAGGTGAAGCCAGCAGTCTTTGATTATCTGGCCCATGGGAATGGAAGGCCCTGTTTAGAGATATCCGGCTTTTAGAGCCTATGCACTAAGTTGCGTTGGCTTGGTATATCTAGGGCATATCTTTGTGGATTTCCAGGGTCAGGGGTACAGCGGATGCTGAAGGTTCGAACCGAATTTTCCCTTAAGGGGAATCCTACACCAGAAACAGGTGGGGACTCGGAATGGAACCCAGTTTTTGTCCGAAGTTGTTTCGAGGAAGAGTTCCGGTGTTAGCCCGTGGTCTTGTAAGATCCGTGTTTTCCTAGCTTGGCGCCCCGGTCACCCTGTCTTTGGAGGCCAGGGTGAGGGGGAGTGCGTGCGGTGATGCTTGGGGTTTGGGAACGGGTAAGGGCATGGGAACTCCTCGTTACCGACAAGGCTGTTTTCTGGCTTTGAAAAGAAGGTCTGTCGCGTGAGTTGTCAATCTAAGAGTGTCTTAGTTTACTTGCTCCGGGATCTAGGTATTCATACTTCACATATTTCACGTAGGTTATCAGCCGTAGGCTAGCTCTGTGTGGGGTTAGAGGCCGGTAAATAAGGTTGTCCTTTGTAGTCCCTGGGCCATGGATACTGTCGCTAGGAGAAGGCGAGGATCTCTGGGTGCTGGGGAGCAGGAGGCAGAATTGATCGATCGAGAAGTTGAGTTTCAAACAGCCTTGGGTCAAGGAGGTAGTAGTGACGATGCGCTGGGTGGATTCCTGCACGGTGATGCGTCACCGGGGACTTTGGAGTCGGGCGGCGTGGTGGGGCCGAATGTTTCGGTCTCTGGTCAGCTACCAGTGGCAAATCCTTTTCACTCTGACCGAGTAAAGTCGGAGGTGCAGTTGTTGAGGAATCGCCCGGCGACGCTGGACGAGGATGCAGCGAGACTGAGAACTGAAGTGGATGATACGGCGTTAGGAGATGCTGCGGTTGTTGGTGGCAACCGGGAGCCGGACTATGGTTTGTTCCTGGGACCTACTGGCGAGGGAACGGCGGGACACCCCCGGGTGGCCAGGGTGGAATCTGCTGGTACTGCTCCGGTTCTTAGCCAGTCGATGGGAACAGAATGGAAGCCGGAGGTTGCCCAAGAAGGGGCCACCATTCGGGCTCAGGAGTCAGACTTTAGAAGAGTTGTCCAGGGCGATTCAGGCGAGGACCCCGAAGCTGGGATAGAGGAAGAGCAGAGGGAATTGATTCCGGTAGAAGAAGATCGACTCTCTCGTGTGGAAGCTCTGCTAGCCCGGGTGTTGCAAGAGAACGAGTCCCTGAGGAGACAGGTCCAAGCGGAGTCTAACTCCAGCTTCCAAAGCGCCAGAACTCCGGCCGACCAGCCGGCTTCGCCGATGTCGTTTGGGTATGGACGGTTTATGCCTGAGGCGACACCTAGCTCATTTCCGGATGTACAGTCAGGAGACCGTAGAATGCACAGTGATTTCCCGGGTGGTTGTCCAGCAGGGTGGTTCGTGGGCTCGAATGTTATTCCGGGAACTCCACATGCTATGGTACGAGCAAGGCCCCCTCAAGTACCGTTCATGGGGCCTCCAGGGATGGGGTTTAGGGGACAGGAGTTTGGAGCCCCAGGATTGCTACAGGCTGAGTGTTCGGGGTTTGGGCGGGGGTTCGGGGATAGTTTCGAACAGAGACCTGCTCCTCCTCCTGCTCCAGTACCGGTGCCGCCCCGTCCTGAAACCCAAGTGAGTATACCCCAAACTATGAAGCAGTTTACTTCGGCGGCGATGTTAGCGGGCTTCGTTCAGGGGGAGGCGGGACAGGCAGGGTTCCATACACCTAGGTCCGGTTGTGGAAATTCTTCGAGGTTTGATGCCGAAGGTTACCTGGTATCCCCGGGAGGGACTAGCATTAAGCCACCTGCCTTGCCTCCTCCGGCTTCTCCGCGTGACCCGCTGGCGGCTTTCGCGATGACTCCAAGTGGGCTTCGAGGTGCGCCTTGGGGGGCGTCAGTTCCTAACGTAAGTCATGAGTCTAGTAGGGGATTAGATAAGCCCGAGGAACCGGCTCGCTACATTGATTCCCTACCCAAGTTAGCACAGGCAGACCTTTCAACTTCGGCCGTTACCTGCGGTAATTGGCTAGCTCAGGTGAAACAGATATTTGTGGGGCTATCGCCGGGTGCGGTTGAATGGTATGCCAGTGTAGAGGGGGCAGCGTACGAGTCGTATCATAGATGGCTTATGGCGGACCCGCTAGGCAGGTTGTCGGTTGATCCTAGCTCGGTTGTAGCGGGGTTCGATGTCTTTAGGTTCCAAAGGGTGGAGTCGAGGGCAGTTACGTTGCTGTTGGCTGCACTCCCATCTTCGGTAAAGGATGACTTGGTAATGAATCGTTGGCTGAGTTCGGCGGCAATTCTCTTTCGAGTTTTGTGCATCTGGCAACCGGGAGGGTCAAGCGAGAGGGCTCATCTTTTATCTCAGCTAGTGCAGCCTGAGGTGTGTCGTAGCTTTAAGGAGGCCCTTCCAGTGTTGCGTAGATGGCAGCAGAATTTGCAGCGGGCGCGGGAAATCCAAGCGTCTTTACCGGATGCTTCGCTTTTGATCAAAGGAGTTGACCAAGCGACGTCAACTATTTTAAGTGCACATCCAATGATCGGTTTCAGAGTGAATGCTTTCAGACATCGTTCGGGGTTGGATTACAACCCTAGCACAGCGGGGGTGGTTCAGCTGGTAAGGTTGGTCCAGGCAGAGTTTGAAGCTGCAGCTCTAATAGCTGAGGGTTCATCTGAGAAGCGGCCGAGAAATGCAGCAGCGTCGGCTGCTCTTCCCCGGGCCGAAAACCCGACTCCTCCTGCTGTTAAGGCGGGACCTGAGGCTCCTCCTTCCGTTGCCAGGGTACAATCCACGGAAGGAGAAGCAAAGGGTGGAAAGAGTAAGGGTAAAGGTAAAGGGGACTCGAGCTCTGCTCCTTTGTGTCATAAGTTTACTGATGGTACGGGTTGCCGGTTTGGTGATTCGTGTTTGTTTAAGCATGATCGCTCGAAGGCTAGAAGGGACGGTCGCTGTTTAGCGTGTGGACAGTCGGGCCACTACAGGCCGGAGTGCTCTTTGGTAGCGCCCGAGAACCGGGTGGTCCTCGATAGTGGATCGGAGGCCTCCCCGTCGTCAGGGAATAGTCCCCCCGCTAAGGGCTCAGGCAAGGCTAAAGCTAAGGCTAAGTATCTGGGGCACAGGCTAAGGGCATTACAGAGGATGCGAAGGCTGAGGCCTCTACAAGCCAAGGGTCAGCACCTTCCGGGGGAGCTGTGACTCCTGCGAGTCCCGAGGCGCTAGTGGCCGAGGCGGCCAAGTTGCTCAAGAATGTTTCCCTTAGGCCCCTTAGGGTGGGGGATGTAGACTTGTCGTGGGTAAGGAGTGCCTTAACGAGCGCCTCGGACCCAAACTTCTGCTTGATCGATAGCGGAGCTACGAATGCATTGCGTCCTGCTTGTCGTGAAGAGCTGTTGGAGTGTAAAACCATTAAGGTAGACTTAGCTTCAGGGGAGACCGAGCTTCGTATTAATGGCCATGGTACTCTTCTACACGGGGGTGATTGTCAGGTCATTCTTCCAGCGCAGTATCTCGTGGATCTGGGGTACAACATCATGTGGCGCCGGAAGGGTTGCAAGGTTAAGCACCCCAAGAGGGGAGGGCTTCAGGTGACTCTGGTAAAGGGGTGTCCTTTGATTCCCAGGGAAGTGGGGTTACAGCTGTTACAGGAGTATGAAGAAAAGAGGCCTGGGCTACCGGTTTTGAGTAAGACTGAGGTACAGGACTTGGTATCCAACATGTCGCCTAGGGAGCTTAGGTTGTGGATGAAGGAACGTGTGAGGGGTGGGATCTTTTCGGAGGTGGATCAGTTGGTTTTCCTTCGGACGGTGTTCCCTTGGGTTCCTTTGAGGGTACTGGTCGGCGCGTGCGCCCCTCGTCTAAACGAAAAAGCGGTGGATTGGACCGAATTGCCCTGGAATAGGAGATTTCGCAGATCGGTGTCTAGAGCACCGGTTGGATCCGTCCTGTTGGCGGTATCCCCGTTTATGTCGTCCTGGAAGGGGCTGGGACAAGTCGTTCAGGTTGCGGATTCGGATAGGGGTCTAGGGTCTCAGTTGGTGTTCCAGCTTGTTATGAGTTGGGCGGAGAAGGGTATTCTAGGTGGCTTTGTTAGGGGCGAGCACGGCCATAAGGAAGCTAAGGGGTTTTGCCCGGACCCTACCTGGGATTTCCTAGTGAGGACTGTAAGGGATCAACAAGGCGACTGTTCTGAGGAAGGGTACGTCGGACTGGTGCGGTTCCTGCGATTTCTTTTAGCATTTGCAGTAGCTCAGGCTAGCAGAGATATTAGGGATTCGGACGATACTTTGGGTGATTCTGTAAGGGGATCTGAAGGCCCGGGCCCGGTTGAAGTGCGGTGGATTGAGGGGGAGAACCCCTCCGAGCGGTTGAAAGTCGATCAGGGTCAAGGGCTGAAAGAGGAAATGGGAGCTGGAGACTTGAGCTCTGGAGTGTTCCTGGTTTGCGGTTCTGGGACGGGATCATCAGGTCCATGTCCCGGAGATACCCGGGACGTGCTGGGATCTTTTAAGACGGCTTATGGTCTCTACGAGGCGAGCTTCGACCAGGGCTGCTTGGGGGCTCCAGGGATTTACGCTTCGCAGATCGTGACTTCCTCCTGGTTCCTTTACGAGAATCTGCATGAAGTAAGAGCAACGACTAAGGAACGAGTATCTTTGGTGGCTTTTCAGGAGTATTGCCCAGAGGGATGTGGGTTAAATAGGTGTGGTTGGGTTGGTAATGTTGCGCGGGTCTTCCAGGACCTTTGGGTGAGATGGAAACTCGAGACTCGACGAAGGGAAGAAGTTCTTGAGCGTCAAGTCTTGCTTAAGAAGCTGTCGGACAAGGAACGATATGCGCATCATATAAGGAATGATCATGTACCTTACATGAAGGGTTGCCCTGTTTGCATAGCGGCACAGGGCCGACAACGATCTCATTGGAGAAGCTCCTACCCTGGTGTGCATAGTCTTAGTGTGGATATTAGTGGTCCTTTTCTGTTTGGCAGGTCTTGGGACGTAGAAGCGAGCGGTAGAGATAAAGGGGGTAAGTACCGTTACTTTCTGGCGGGAGCTTACTCGGTGCCTACGACATTCGTTAAGGGGGCCGAGGAAGCAGAAGTGGATTGTGACGAATACGAGCCTTCGGAGTGTGGATATCTGCGGGGAGCTAGAATCCATAGATGATCT
>CAJNDV010003002.1:10147-24404 GCA_905221635.1 Symbiodinium sp. CCMP2456
CAGCAGCAGGAGCAACAACAACAACATCAACAACAACAAAAACAACAACAGCAACAGCAACAGCAACAGCAACAACAACACCAGAAACAACCACCAAACCAACAAGAAACAACACGAAGCCTCAATTGAAACGAGCTGTGCTAACCGTTCAAGAATCATGTCGACGATGTTGTTGATGTGGATGATCATCTTCCACACTGATCAAACACTATCTGCGTGCACTGCATCTTATAGTGCCACCTGGCTCAGCACTTGTGAGTCAAGGCCTGGTGCTGCAGGTTGGGACGAAAATACAACATAGGCGGACAGCTTAGGAGCTGTGGCGATGGGCGGAGCCCACCGGTTGCGCGGCCCTGGCTCTGGGTGGTGCCAGCAATGCAGCTGCAGCGGTGCAAAGCGGGGTTCTGCGCACTGGAACGCACCATATGAGGTTGTTGGTTTCTCGTGGTGAAGGTTGGTCTCCAGCCTTGTAGTCCTGAGGCTTGGAGCTCGAGTGTCCCACATCATATCTGTGGGGTCATATCGGAACTTCAAAGCCCTGACTACTATGCAGATGGAGATGCCTGGCATGCACAGCATGATTTCGAAAATGTACTTGGGTGTGTGGTGTACACTAATGTTTGTAGTCACCGAAACGTGTGATTTTCAAGTTCATCTGATTTTCCATCATCAGTGCTTTTCAAGTCCTTTTTGATTTCGTGGGGTTCCCACCTCCGAGTGCGTTTTTCTGGGGGCAGCAGGCATCGAAGGAGCCAGCAATGTTTCGTCTACGAGCGAAACTCCCAGCCCGGGTTCCTTGGGAGAACTGTTGTTACATTTAGTCATTCACCGACTGGACTGAGCGCGCCGCTCCGTCTATCACTCGAGGGTTTAGCGTGGAGCGTTTACTGTTTAGGGGGCGAGTGAGTGGGTGCTGAGTCCATCGAAGACTAAAATACGATCAACACAGAAACTGCATGGTGCGTAAACTATTTACCAGGCTAGCGTAGAAGCCGCGGTGAGGACGTTCATGTCGCGTGACAACACAGCATCAACAGAACCTGATGCGGTAGAACAGGGTGGAACCCACCCTAAGCACAAACAGAAAAAGAAACTGGGGGTTGGCCCTTACCCCCCATTGCTAGCAGAGTGTGATTTCGGATGCATGTAGTTTTCATTGCAGCTTTCGTGATGCATGCGGCATGTGCGACATCAAGGACACTTGCTTTCGCGTGATCTTGACTGCATGGTTTGCCTGTAGCACTGCATTTGCTCAGGAACGGCCATGCAGATATTCAGCTTCAGTACTTTCAGATGTCCGATTGGCTTCGGCCAGACGAGAAGTTGGACCTGACCGGTGCTCAGTAGAGGCACGATCAAATGCCTTACCTGGCGTCGTCCCCAAAAATCCAAGGAGACATGACTTGGCCGAGCCTCTTCAGGCTGGCATCCACAGCACGAAGCTGCGCTTAAGTGCAGTGTGTCTTGGACATGCGGATACACCGGGCGGCTAGGGTTGCTGATCACGGGACGCTATGCAGGTGATTAAGTTCAATGTTTCAAGAGAAGCCTTGTTCACCTCGTATGTGCAGAAAGTCACGAAGGCGGTAATGGCCAGCAACAATTGAAAACACACGGTCAACTGACTCGCACCACTGGTGGGTTTGAACAGGCTTTGCAGGCCGCCGTGCAACCTGCAGAAGCAGGCGGTGACCGCGTGGTGCTCGTGCACTGTGACCAGGCGCGGTTGTGGGAAGCAGCCTGACCGGTTCGCAGGCGGATGGGTGAAGACCCGTAGTCAGCACTGAGGGCCACAACCGCTCGCCGACTCTGGCCCTGGCTTTCTTCGTTTGCAACGGCCACACACTCCGTCAGGCAGGGATCCAATTATTGGGTGGCGGTGAAGCCTGCAATGAGAAAGCCGTGATTCAACTTTGATACAACAGTGCGGGGTCTTCCAAGCAAGTTGCATGGTCTGCCCCATTTGTTGTGTGCGGGAAATCCCACAGTTGTAGCCGAGGGTCGTTGCATTCTGGGTTCGAAGTGGGTTCGAAGGCGTGATCAACCCTAGCCAAAGCCGAAGCCAAAAATAAAGTTGAAGGTATTCCTCATAGAACCGGCCCTCACACGGTGCAGCGGTCGATCCTGCAAGCATTTACATGCTGGAAATACAAGGCAGGTCAGCAAAACAAGACAATGTCCAGGCACTGGAGCCATGCCCGCTTTCTTCCTCGATGTATTATTGGACTTGCATTGTTTGGCATGAGCCGCCTCCCTCACTATCAGGTCACGGTCAGATGAACCCAGCCGACTCAGCATAATGGAGCCTACAAGCGTTCGCCATGGAGCCATGTAGAGCTAAGAGTCGTTCAGAGGCCTACTGCCGGCTCCTCCGAGCTCGAATGGACGTCGATCCATTGCCGCTCAGCACGCACAGGGCCTCGTGACTCATGACTGTAGACATGCGTTGTTGGTGTGGAATGGCTGGGATGTAGTACGCACCTGCCTAAAAACTCTGACGTAGGGATTATGCCTAAACTCCAAGCCCCACAGAGCAGACCCCGAAACCCCAAACTCCAACCCATTAGCTGTGAGACGGGGGGTTTATATACCCTAAAATTAACATGTGCTTTTGAAACTCTTTCTGTTGTTTCGACGGGGGGGCTCTAACCCAGCTCCGCCACAGCATAAGCCGTCTAAAGGTTGAGCCTGATGTCGCGTCGCAGTCGGAAGCACGGATTGAAACAGAGGCAACGTTGCATCTTCTGAGACGACTGCGTGAGCCGGCCCTGCTTGCGCAACAGAATTGCAGGTGTTCTAGAGACCAACCTTTGTCTCATGCACGATGGTACGACGCAGGGGCTATACACGACACAGCTGGACAGAATTCTGCAGCATAATGCCTGGTAGGTTAGCATCCGAGACCCGCTTAGAGAAGTACTTGAGGGGAGCCTTCCCCCGTTGTAAAAGGGGGGGTGATCGGTGTCGTGCACAATTTTCTGCCATCATGTCGCGATTTTGCGAAACTGACCATGTGCAAGCAGTCCCTGTTGACATTCGTATTTTGTTGGAAGCGGACATCAACGTCGCAACTTGAATTTGATGGGAGACAGCAGAGCTCCGCACTCCGACCTTATGCCACCACTTGCATTCTCGGACCTTCGGATCGGGCCCTGGTCCCACTTCCTCCTTCTGTAGAAGTGTCGCCTTGGCTCCAATAGGCACTTTCCATTCTCAGATATGGTTCCAGCATCAGTCCGCCTTACACTATGTCCGCAGACAGGCTTGTGCTCGAATCTTCATGAAAGCTGCGCTGTGTTGCAGGATTACGTGCTCGAGAAACTTTTTTCCTTGGGCGTGTGATGCGGACCTCGTTTCGGGAACTGCAGGATTCTTCCCGTGCCTTGACCCCTGATGCAGGGAATCGTGGGCCTCCATCTCGTCTCTCCTACCTTCCATTCTGGCCTAGGCCTAGACTCCTTAGTTGATTGAGTAACCGACACATCTGACGATGCATGCGCACCTCGTGTGTCCGACTTTTGGGTCGTACTTGTAGACACGTGACACTTGTGCTGCGCCGTGCCAAGGCCGCCCTACAGGCGAGGCCTTGAGCAACTTGAAGTCGAGCTGCGCGGCGAGTCTTGGAAGATTTCAGTGCGTTGAGTCACGCCGGGCCCCCCCGCTGAGCCCGCGGCTGCGCCCACGGCTTCGCCGTGCTTGCTGAGGAGCGCGGCAACAGCGTTTCGGAGCACGACATCTTTGCTTTGCACGTGACGCAATTGCTTCTCGGTCCAAAAGCCAAGGGAGTTGCCAGTGATCGGCTTGTGCACAGAGTCAGGATGAGCCTTCCCAATCTTCACGAGCTCGCAGAAACTTGTGGAACGCTTATGCGCATTCTGTGTGCAGCTGTTCGCCAAAAGGACACCTGCATTCTGCGCGATGTTCAGGTCCGCCACCCCCGCCCCCTCCGGGGCCAGTGGAGACAATGCGGTCAGACGATGAGAGGGAGGTGCCCTGTTTGCCTCACCGATTGCAGTCCACCGAGCTGGTCGTGACGGAACAGGAGGTGGACGAGATGTCCGAGGCCTCCCACGCCTTCGAAGTGGCCCTTGCCGTCCCCGTCTTGAGTTGCTATCGAAGTCGCAACTCAAGCATCGCAGAAGCTGCTGTAAGGTCCGCCGCAGCGCCATTGCCACGCTTTTGGCGGAGCAGCCCGCGGAAGAAATGGCGTGCACTCATGGGCAGGAGTGTTTGCGACTGGCGACATGGCGATCTGAAATGCATGTGCTGGCACTTGGCAAGCATGCATCCTGATGGTGCAGCCAATAGATCGAGCGAGTCGAAAGGTCGCTTTAGCGCAAGAAGCACCACAACTCCCACGTACTGACGTGCACCATCTGTCAGCATTGCGCGCATGAGGGAGGACACGGTTCCTGCAAGTTCCTGCCGAAGAGTTAGTGAATAGACAAAGCAACTGCCGAAGAACATTGAGCTGGAACAACATGCAACTTGTTGCCATCAGCATCACGCCGTGGTCACCATGAGTGCTGCCTCGTGTAGAGCAACTTTGCTCTCGCGGCGGCGTCGTATTTTCAGGCGAGGGCCGTCAGAGTGCACCAGAGCGAGATGGGCGAGTGCGCTTCAAGGAGAAGCCCAGAGCGAGGGCACACTCCAACTCGATGCAGGCCTGCACCTTTGATCACTCGGTACTGCAGTCTTTCCCGGCATCACAGAGAGTTCGAGCCTTGTTTCTCTGCCGCTGCCGCTGAACGGTTCAACGTTCGCAGGTGCCACTGAATTGTTTTCGTGTGAGGCTTGGCCGGCAGGCTCTCTCAAAGAGAGGCCAAGGCCGCATCCTCTCTTAGATAGTAAAGAAGCATAAGCAATAGCTTGCTTGTCTTTTGCTGGCGCTCGTTGGACATCCCCGGACTGTCCCCATCGGTCAGCCGAACCCGTCGTGTGGTGTAAGATTACATGTATCTCTCTCGTCAGAGATGTGAGAAGGTGAACCGAAGCTTGGAAAGGTTTTGAATTTTGATTAGGCTCGCGGCGTGCCGCCATGTCAAAGATGACGTTCCTGTCTTCCACAACGCTTCTGTGTATGCTGGTGAGAGTCTGTGGCGTGACGCATGGGCGCCCTGGGCTGCACAGTATTTGCACCCACATCCATGTGATGATAAGAGGCAACATGTCGATTGCAGTGTGCTTCTGCTGGGCTTGTCCGCGCAAGGTCCTTTGCCGAATCTCGGCTGAACCCAAGTTGCTCCTGAATCCTGGACAAATGCATCAATAGTTGCGTCAATAGTGGTGGCAGAACTGCAAATTGATGCTCCTGAAAGTTGGCGACAACTGGCCTCACACAAGTTCGGAATTTCACGTGCATGCTTGTGCAGTGTGACACGTAGTCATGCGTGTGGCAAGGATGGGTGCCTCGATGGCACTTGTGCGGCGACGGCGCTCATGCAGGCTTCAAGAGCACATTGGTTTCACATTCGGGATGTTGACAGTTGCGGCACAGGTTCGGGTGGCCCAACGCAGTCCCAAGACCGACGCTGGGCAGACGTTCAGTGAGGTTTCGATGCACGTGGCACAGGTCTCGGAGCGTCACCATGCCACCTCCGTCTCTGGATACAAACAAACAAGTATCTGTCTTGGTTGAGGGTGCCTGGCGTGACTTTGTGTAGATCACCTCCTGTGGCTACTCGGGGTGCTCTTAGGGAAAAGGTCTGCTTCAGCTGCAAGTGTCATGCACGATCCGGTGAGGCACTGCCCAGCTTTACTCATCGCACTAAAACAGGATGTGGTTGCTGCATTGTTCATGCTCTGTACGTCTCCGTTCTTTCGTACGTTTCCCTGCGTTATGCTTCTGCCGCTGCTGCTGCCCGCTCGGTTCTCTGAGCTTGATGCCGGTTTCGGAGCTCAGCATCTCGACCCCTAATAGGGAGGGGAGACAAGACGGGTGCACTTACCTGGCTGTGGGACGTCTCTTGTCTTTCTTTCTTTCTTTCTTTCTTTTCTTTTCTTTCTCTCTCTATCTCCTTCTCTCTAGCGTTCTCGGTCTGTCTCCGACTGTGCCGCATTGCCATGGGCTTGTGCAAGAATCGGTTTGCCTACCTGACGGTCGGACTGCACAACAGTCTGTTTGCACGGATATAGGGCTGAAGGGCAGGAGGTCGGATGTCGAATACTCCGTATCTTCAGTCATTTCTCACATTTTCTCACGTTGATGATCACATACAGTTTGATTTTGCTAGTGCTTCACCTGGTCTTCAATCAATCTGTCTCCCAGTCGGTCTCTCGCTCGCTCTCGCTCTCGCTCTCTTTTTCTGTATTTGTCTCTCTCTCCCTCTCTCTCTCTTTTTGTCTGTTTGTCCGTCTGTCTCCCGGTCTGCCTGGCTGTCCGTCGGTCCTTCCGTTCTGTCCTGTGCTTCTGTCTGTCTTGGATTCTCCGGGTTGATTTTGATGTCACATGATATATCTGTGCTGTCACGATCTCGTCAATATGACAGAGTCTGCAAGGTGTATGTCCTGGTGTAGGCTCCAGCTAAGCCGCATGAGTGAAAGCGTGTAGAATGAAATTGGAAGGTCACGTGCTTAGCTGACCCAGCCCACCATTGAGAATTTTAGCACAGGAGAGTCGTCTGCACAGCGTCAGCAACAAGACCGTGAACGTGCAACCATCGCAGAGCGAATCAGCCCGTCAGATTGTGCTCCTGGCCACGACAATGGAGCAAGTTTTGAGGCACTTCTTCATTACCCAAAGCTTGCTCTGTCGATGCAGCGACTAGCCTCGGCTTGGCATGTATGCGGAGCTGGTCGCTGGCAGTTGGCTGAGGTTCCTCCACATTCCGAAGACCGCGGGCACTTCCTTCTTTGCAGACGCGATGTTCATGATTCCATCCAACATGTCGTTTCTCGACAATGGCGAAGCCCGTCTGAACCTGCCCAGCACAGACAGGCAAGTTCTGGAGCGTGCTTCATGTTTGAGAACCCTACCTGGCAGAATGCTTCTAGCAGTGGGCTCTTCATCTGCTGGCGAAGTTAGAGCTGTTGGTGAAAGCAGGCCTGATTCCGGAGGCTCGGAGAGTGCATGATTTGCCCATTGTCGCTCTGGGATTCCAAGGAGCTTTCCTTGCTGGGCAACCTGGCGCAGAATTTCGAGATACGACTGCCAGCATGTAGCTTTTGGAGTAGATGCGGTCGACCGTCCATCGCTATCAGAAGATAACAGGCACCCCACACGTGCAGAACGAGACTCGCGTGGTGTCACTCATCTGACATGGCATGCTGCCGATCTGTGAAATGTTTTCTTTGTGCATATGTCGGCGCTTGCCAATGCACATTGATCGCACATCATCTGAGCTTGATTGTGCAATTTGCGCATCCTGCTGCGGACATGAGGATGATTCGGAGCCCATTAGACCATGTTCTGCACAAGCCTCAGTTGGGAACGAATGGTGACGTGGCTTGTGCCGTTACTCTGCACACTCGAGGTGCTAGTTTTACACAATTCAAACACCTCTTCGAAGTCCATGCTCGTGCTTTCATGATGCTGCACTTAGGTCGCAATTTTTGGAGTGCAAGTTTGACTGGTGGGGTAAGCGTGTCACCGCCGGCACGGACTTCCCTTTCAAACCAGGCAGTTTGTGACACGAGTCGAGTTGCCACAGCTGAAAAGTTCAACTAGCTGCGATACGGTAACAGTGTAACAGGATCCCAGCAAAAAATGCCAGTGGCTATTGTTATTACCCCAACAGAGAGTGTAGCAGACGAATGCAAAAGAATGCAATAGTGTCTTAAGTGCTGTAGCTATGAAGTGCTCTGGTCGGGCAAGCGTGCGCTGTGCTCTTGCGTTAACAGCTTAGCCAGTCTGAGCGAGCCGCGGGCTCTCGAGGTTGACGTGCCTTTTCACGACCTTGTCTGTTGACCGTACAGTGCATGTAGAGCTGTCGCGGAAGCTGAACTTGAGGGCCAAAGCCTCCTGTCTCTCCAGCAAATCCCTTGTTTTTGTAGCTGTTGTTGGTGATTGCTCTCCGGCTGCACAGTACCATGCAGATGAGGGTTCAGTTTTACAGGAACAAGCTCAAGCTCCAACTCTATGTGCGACAGGTGTTTATGGCGGCCTTTACAACTGGGTTCGACATTTTACAGACCTGAAGAACGAGTCGGTACAGGGTTTTCCGCCCGACAGCAAGGACCCGGCTGTAGGCTGTTGGCGTCGGGTGTTTGCATTTTGTCAGAATCCACTGGCAGCTTGGCGTAGAGTTTTCTCTATACCGGAGGAAGTTCAAATAAGGTGTTGTAAAGGACCATCGAATCCGGATACTCTCATCAGACCGGCGGCTGCTGGCGATGCTGTCCATGGCACATAGTGACTGTACTTTGATTTCTTGCACAGGAATGGGCTCGCGCGGTGAGCCACAACTGCTACAATCCCTGGAACATGCAGAGTAGACCCTCGATTGCGCTGACTGCCTGTAGTCGTTTGCTCGAAGTCTGCAGATCCTGCTCATCCTCTTGCAAGCCGATGAAGGCTTTTTACCGTTCGGAGCGTGTCATCCTAGCTTGTTCCCATTACTCTAGGCACAGATGGGTGTGAAAGGCTGCTGTGGCACAGATGTGCCCTTGTACTCGCCTACACGCTTCGTTCGATCAGACAAGCTGCGACCCTGGTTCATCTCCAAGGATACTTGGCCAGCGTCTGGGACCATTACGTGCCCTTTGACGAGCTTCAGCCAGACATCAAGGCGCCGTTTCCCCAATGCCTTCAGTCCCGATCGTCGTTGTCCGGTCGTCTAAAAGCGGATGAAGACGCAGGGAAGAGAGACACACAAAGTTATCATCCATGCGGTCATGCGCAGTGCAAAGCCATAATGTCATGAGCAGGGCAGAGCTTGGCCATTTACGACAGTCCGAGACGGATTAGGCACATGAGCCCCTGTTGCCCAGAAGGCATGCTAGCCGCATTGTAAGAGGAGGGCGAAGTAAGCTTTGTTCCGAAAGCTTGCCGGTCGAATGGTCTGAGTAACCTGTCAGACTTCGTGACAATGCAGTTTGTGACTTGTTCGCAGGTCGCGAGGCAAGGGCTTCAAAGCCGCCTTGCTGAAGTGTCAGGCAGCCATGTCTCCTTTGAAGATTTTGCTTCACACGCCTCAGATGTGTTATGCGAAGGGTCCTTATCATTTCGCAAAATCACTGAGATAAGCTTCTTTCTGTTTCGTTCTAGTGGAACCTGAACGGACAAGGTGTCCAAGTTGTCGGTGTGCCTGAGCTCTACGTGGAATCTCTCTGCCTGGTCCATCTGGAAACGCTGGGAACCTAAGTATTGTGTGCACGAGGCAGCCTCACATGAGTTGGCAACATGATGCAAGGCGTCTGTGTGAATTTAAATGGCGCCCAGAGTCGAGGCACGGGCACCTGCCTGAAGGCCGTGCTTGCGGCCAGCAAGGTGACCAAGCTGCATCATGGGAGGGTTTGCGGGCTTTGCACAGTCGCTCTCGAGACTGGCGTATGACGTGCACCTTGGCTCTTCATCCCCACTGTTGAATGAGGACCGATTGAGCAAATCAGACGCTCGGAAGAAAGAAGAAGCATGAGATTGTTGAATTCACCGGACCCGTGCATCTAAGGCACTGAGTCCCATTACGTTCCGAATCACTCTATCAGCGAGCTGCCAGACGATCTTTTAGCTGAGATGTCCAAGCTTGTGCGGGTCGATGCGCAGCGCCTTGACTCAGACTTGACGAGCCAAGCTTCGTAAGTGCAATCCCTACCCTCCCAAGGATCTACGTTGATGCCCTCAACCGGTTCGAACTTGCTGCACGCCAAGCTGCTGACCGCACTGGCATCCAGATGTTTTGCGACGATCGCCTTGATCGTGCGTGGGCAAACGAAGCCTCGCTTGCACTAAGCGTGCTTGTGCTGGTCCCATCTAGTTGAAATCTTACTGCTTCACCCCAGGCCAACTCCTTGTTGCAAAGGCTTGGGATGGAGAATGTTGCTTGGGCCGGCAGATTCAGTTCTCACCCAGGTAGCAGTCCAACTAGCAGTCCAAGACCCGGTAGCAGAGCTCTGAGGCATCCGAGCTGCAGCGAGCATGGAACCACGTCCGTGTCGAGATAGTCGCAACTGCTACGAGAGAGGCATCAGGCGATCGGTCTCTGCACACACTGCACAGAGACTGATGAATGTGACTCGCGACAGCAAAAAAAACTTTGATGCGTACACAAGCCATCACTTGAGCAGCTGGTTGGGCTAACAACTGGGTTAACAACGAGCAGCAGGTCATGCTACCTCAGGGAAGAGTGCAGAGAAAAGCGCTGCCGAAAGAGCTTACCGGGGAGGTCGGCTGCTGGATCTGAATTGCTGAATGGCTCTGAAGAAAGGTGTTTCTTCTCGAACTCAGTACAGATGTCATCGAAGAGGTCGCTAGCCTCGGGCGTCGTGGCCTCTGGGCGGCGGCCATCCACAAAGTGGAGGAGGAACCTTGCACTAGCTCACACATCCTTACACTGCTCGTGACAGCCGTGAAGCACTGCTGTTTGGGAACTGGTTTCGTGCCATCAGGCAGCCATCAGCCACACAACTGCCGTAAGCAGCTGTCGATCAGTGTAACCTGCACGTTGTGCTCCTGGTTGGACGAGCATGCGCATGAAAGCAGCATCACTGCGAGCATTCTTTGCAGACCCGAACTTTTCAGGCGAGGAGCCACCAGCTGCTGGATGTTGTGCTGTGCAATGCCGCAGAGCTCGCCTCAGCTATGCCTTGGGCCGGTCGGTGAACTGTGACGCGCAGTTGGGCATTTTCCTGCTGCCCGCGCTGGAGGTCACAGCGTGTGCTCGCAGTAAAGCCTGGCAGGACGCACGTGCTGCCTTTTGTTCAGGGCTTCGCTGTGCCCGTTGGACGAGTTTTGCTGCCCTTGCCGAAGGGAAGTGTTTGTTTTGACCTGGCCCTGTCAGGCCGCGTTGGCTGTGCTGCAGAGCATGGCAGAGGGAAGGCGGCAAACTGCAGTGCAAAGTGATAAAGTGATAGTGAGAAGTGAGTGGTTGTGCTTGGGGACAGGCCTGGGCTGCCAGAACCAGACTTGGTGACATTTAACAGCGCGTTAAGCCAAGCCCTCAGAGAAACGGTCGCAAACAGCCGCGTGGCCCTCATTTCTGTCTTGAACAGATGCCCTCGCGTCCTCGGCCTGCTGGCGGGAGGCTTCCTGGCTGCTGTCGGAGATGTGTGGTAGCAGGCTGGGAGGAAGTTTTGCCGCCCTCCGACAGGTCTGCAATGCTCGGCAGTACTATGCTCTGTTGACCCAAGCAGGTGGTTGCACATTTTGCCCAACATCGTCAGCTACAACACTGTCCTGAGAGCTTGTGCCAGGCACCCTACAGCATTGTGATTGGACAGCCTTGATGAGTATCCTGTGCAACCTGCCTGCCTCTGAGAGGAGTAGTTCCTGGCAAGCGGCTCTGCAACTGTCTGGCGCTGACTTCATTTTGCTTTTTCGACGTCGGGACTTCAAGCACGAAGTCTGATAAAATTCATGGAAGTCTTTCATGGCAGGCATGATGTACCCGGTGGAGAGTTATCCTTTCCAGTGCTCTCGTTTGGCAGTGAGGTTGTCGAACCTATGCCAGCAAAGACCAGAAGGCATGGATGCATCAACAAGCCATCATCGAGTTTCATTGTCAGAGCATGGGTCCAGTGGAATCCATGTCTGTCGGGGCAGGTGAAGCGGATCTGGTGAGCTTCAACACGGCAATTTCGGCTTGTGTGGCAGTCTCAGCTCGGTGGTGCTATCCGTCTTGTTCTCAATCGCCTCCGGGCGCGAAATGGGCTTCACGGAGCCTGTTGGGAAGTAAAAGCCAGTTCCTTCAAGCAGATGCCTTGTACTGTAGATCTCAGAAAGCATGGACTCGGTTGCGGAGGAGCGGAGCAGTCAATGGCAACGTTGCTCGTCGCTCTTGGCAAACTTGGGCCAGCGAGGACTGGCAGGGTGCGAGGTTGTGATACAGAATTAGATTTCTGGCGGATCGAGCTGCTTCGTGATCCCTTCTTCTAATCGAAGCAAAAAATCGTTTCTGAGCTTTTGCAGGCCTTCAGCCAGACACCGTGCTTCGCCTCAAGAGCTGGAAGCATCCACTGGCAGATTGCTGAAGAAGAACAAAGGGTGCAGAATTTGACGATAGAGCTCCAAGGGTATGTCCGTGCTATGCCATGTTCTGTTTTCGACAATGTGTTATACCGGAGCCGCCGTGTTCACGCAAGCATAGGTCTCTCTGAACACCGTTTTGAGCAGCTTTGCACGTGGTGACGAATGGCAAAGGGTCCCGCCCTCAGCTGCGAGCAGCTTCGACGCAGGATACAGCTTGGCTGATTGCGTGTAACTCCTCAAGCTTTTCGGCTCGTATACTCAATGTATGGTTCTGTTGAATGGTTTCGGTCTCAGGCCCAAATACCCCAAGTTTCCAAACAATTAAGGGTTCTGCACCACGAAATATTGGTTCTGGGCTGATGCGCGCTGAGATCCGTTGCAAACTGAACTCTGAGCTTCGCCTGCTTCGGCCTCTTTCAAACCCACCCACCCCATCCCACCGACACACAGATAGAGTCTGATCTCATCCCCAAAGTGCCTCGGCACATGGCCGACGCGCCGTCTGCAACAATGGCAGCCACTTGGCATTCTTAACGTGTTGAGGATCTAGAAGCACCTGCCACCCTCACTCCTGCTGGGAAGTGCGCATTTGTGGGAGTGCGTGTGTCCAGGGAATTTTCTTTGTCTGGTTGGGTGTGTTGGGATGCATGACTCCAGTCGGTAGGTTGCCTTCACGAAGCAGGATTGTATGGTGATTGATGGCGGGCGATAGAAGGGCACGTTGCCTAGGCCACAGACTCCTGAAGCCGGGCTCCGGCTAAAGAGCGGTTTCGGGACGGAGGGAGGAATTATGGGTCTGGCGTAAGCTGGATGCAAGCCCGGTTCGAAAGAGAGCTCCAGAGTCTGCCGGCCCTTCGTGTTTTGATCCCTGTCGAGAAAGAACCAGGAGGAAACATTGTGGCCAAAAAGGAGAAGTCGCGAAGCAGGGAAGTTTGCCTGTCCTGAAACTCGTGGAAGCCGAAGAGAAACAGAAAGTTCTCTAGTGTGTGCTGCATATGTGAAAGGCTATGGCCAGCACAGTTTCTGGAGAGAACTGGAAGTCAATAAAAGTCCGCTCTGGCCCGGGATGTGGGTGGTGTGGGAACATGCTAAGTCAACCGAGAAAGCTGGAGGACTGGGTTGGTTCCACTTCTTTGGCTTGACACCACAGCTCGGCCCCATGAATCGGGTGCCACATCCCATGAATGCATGAGGGAAGAAGGGGCCGAATACGAAGCCAAGCAGCACCTAGACTAGACGTAAGGGAAGAGGTAGAGTCGCAGAGAGGCTTGACTTACCAAGGCTATATTCTCTGTCCAGATTATGGCGGCCTTGCTTTTCTGGATCTTAATGAGCGCCGGTGCCCCAGATTGTCCACGTCGCAGTGAAGGCGAACAGAGCAGGCGCCCATGAACATAGCGGAGATGTGGCTGAGGCAACGATGATTATTTTCAATGCTGCGCTACTGACACTCGGCTGCAAGCAGATGTTCTCTGCGCCTCGCGGTAGCTTTGTGCAAAGATATTTCGGTTCGCAAGCTGATGTTGTTGATGTGTTTTTATCCTGGCTGTGGGTGTCTGCCCTGCATGTGGAGCATGGTGTTCTGCACCTATTATATATGGAAAGCACGCCACTTTCAAGATTTGCAAGATCCCACTGGCACGGGCATCAGCATGCTTTACTCAATACGTTGCCTGCTTTCAGGCAAGGATTCAGGCATCCCGTGTGGTTGACATTCTGGCATATGTCTGTGCCGTGGCTCAAGCAATGTGGGCATACTTGATGCACGGGTGCTTGTGCCAGTGACGTGTAGCATCGCAAGTTGGAAGCACATTCACATGAGCGGTTGCTTTCTTCCTGCCGTCTCATCATCCAAAGCAGCTGTCCCATTCTGTGCAACACCACGCCTGCGCAGGCAAGCACAATTCTGATACTCGTTCTGAAGCTGGCACGGCCTGATCTGGTCGCTACAGGCGATGAGAAGGAGCACTGGTTGTCAACTTGCGATTTTGATGGTTGATGTCTCTCAAATCGAAATGTGGAGTAGCACACTTGTGTGCGAAGTAACAATCGCAACGGCGCAGATGCCTTAGCACTCTGGTCCAAGCTCGGCGCTTAAGCTTTCTCTTTTGCCTTCCTTGTGCCTTCGGCGAT
>CAJNDV010003002.1:24504-52503 GCA_905221635.1 Symbiodinium sp. CCMP2456
AACCACACGACGAAAAAAGACCGTCGTGCATTTTGGCGTCTAGCTGTAGAGTGCGGCGATTGTTGTTCGGGGCTGCAGCATTTCGAGTTCTTTGCCATTCCAAGCAGTAGAGCCCCGCAGAGTTTGCAAGTTTTGACTGCTGAAATCCTCTAAAAACTCAGTAGTGTTGCCGGTAAAGGTCTGACTCGCAGCAAGAACAAACGCAATTTCAACTGCCTCAGCGATGTTGTTGCGAGATGGAAACGCACCGGGCAGGTGACCAGAGTAGGTCCTTACCACCAACCACAATGACAAGCTTGACAAGGGTTTAGGCTCAACCCTAGTAGTATGTGGTCGTGTGGAGTGGAGTTCTCATCAGGACAGAAGTGTCAGCTTGACACATGCAATTCGATCATACCGTCCGCAGGCTGCTCGTGTGCACATGATGTGATGCATTGAAAATCTTGTTGGAGGCGGCCTCTCCATACCTAGAGCCCTGGATGTCGGCACGTTTGTTGTCCGGCGGACATCAGGGTCGTTGCTAGGGCAGTGGACAGGCCTGCTTGTTCGGGACGACTCACCAGTTGTCATGCGTGGAAACCGGGATCAAGCATTCCCGCTATATTATAACTCAAATCATGCCCACGCTTTCAGTGCAGCTGCAGGCTTGATTTCTTGGCCCGCAGCCTGCAGCAGCCATCGAACTTTGAACTGACACTGAAGCAGAGGAACTGTGCGCGGGTGACCCTCCTGTTCACAAACGCGAGCAGCATGCAACTTCTTTGTTTTTCCATCGTATTGAAGCCGTTTTTCGTTGATTTACTAGCACCCTGTGAAAGCCATCTTCGAAATCCAGCATAATCCACACCGTATCTAGATACTCGCATTGAGTGAGACAGCAGTGTTGGCTATTCGTAAAAGCGGAAGGAGGGCCGGCCGCCCTTGGCGATGATCGAGGCCCTGAAGCTTGGCTTCCCGGTGGCCGCCGCGCAGCGCCTCCTTGGCACAGACATGCACAGACAGGCACCTGTAAGTGCCCCCTTGCTCTTCTGCTCTCTGCCCGAGGTGTGTGGGCTTAATTGCCGGAAACACGGCCGCTTGCCAGAAAGAGACGCACCATGGTCTTGTGGCCCTGGAATCGTGGCCTTCCGGCCGTCAGCCGAACCTGAGGCAGTAATGTATCTTTCTGTTTCTTTTTGCCAGATGATCAAAGCCTGGACTCCAGCGTCTCTTGGCCTAATCAGCCCAGTGATGGCAACTGCAGCATAGTTGAATCGCTCAGCCGCAAAGCAGATGTCAGGATGGTGTATGCAGTCGGATGTTTGGCCTGTTCCTCAGACTTCTGGTAGCTTGGGCCATGGCCTTGAAACCCTGATACCCTGGGGCACAGGTCGGTACCCAGAAGTGGTCTATTCCGGTGGCCAAGACCATTCTGACCATCACTGTAGGTAGTAAGCTGAGTTTGTTCGGCCGTCTGGCCTTCTTTGCACGCAGAGTGACAGACAGACATGGTAATCGAGTCGAACATGCTCTTGGAATGGGATCAGGACTGATGATCACAAGTGTTGGCGAGATCAAGTTCGATTGGCACCCTGGGTTACCTTAAAAGGAACTGGACGGTGTTCAGAAGTCAACTGGAGAAAGTCCCCAGCTCAGTTCGTACCCGGTCATGGCCCGCCTCACGGGGCAGCATTGCTTTCTCCCGGAGGAATGCCTAAGCAGCATAACATCATGTGCCTTCTGCGTTTGTGACACGGAGGTACGGCTTTCTGATGCAAGTCACCGCACTTTTCTCGGAGGGCCTTCGAATAAATCTGCTCGAGCCCTACGGTGCTGTCGGGGGGAAAGTCGACAACCGTGTGCCTGTCGTAGCAGCCAGCCGCTCGATTAATGCCGTCCGAGGCTTGAGATTCTCCTGAAATCGTCACTCGGCTGCCCAGTGTCAACTGATATCATCAGGAAGGGCTTCAGGTGATGAAGTCGCTTTGCCAGGGTGCAGCCCCGCCGCTTTTTGCGTGAGACCTCATATCCGCCGCAATACACTCGGGTTCAGAAGCAGCCCGTTCAAAATCCTCGAAGCTCTGCTGCCACGGAGCAGAATGGCCCAGCTGTTAGCGACAATTCTGTGTGGAAGAGCTACTGTGACTAAGAAGCGATCGGAGGATGTGCCTACAGATCCTGGTGTCCCAGAGTCTCAGTTCCCCGTAGACGACGACGAGCTGGTCGATGTCTCGGCAATCGAAAAGAGAGGGCGCATGCTGACAAATAGAGCTGGAAGCTCCTCGAGATCTGTTCTGAGCCCGTTGTGCTCCCCCGTTTGCTCGCTGAAGTTCGGTGATTTGGAGATGGAAGGTGCTCGCAATCGAGGACATACTCCGAGTCCGTGTCCATCAGAGGATTTTGTGATCTTCCACACAGTGTTTCACAAGAAGCAGGGGGTGGAAAGGACTGAAAGGACGGTGCAGTACTCCGCACCTAGGGCGGATTTGCCTGAACCTGCGGCTCCATCTGTACTTCGACTATAAGGCTGGGATCGGGTGTGGCACATCTCTACACACCACGAGTAGGACAAGCACACTTACATGTGCTTTGGGAAGGACCAGGACAAAAGAGCCTGCAACATGTGACAATTATTCTCACTCTGGGACAGTTGCAGAGGACACGAGTACAGCACTGACACTGCGACGGTTCCCACTAACCCATCGATCTGACTATCAATTCTTCTTCGGCATTTCTCACTTGTGAAGTGGCTGCTGGCCTTTCACACCGGGCGCACGATCTGTCGTGCTGTTCTGTTCACTGAGAGTGGCTTATACTGCCAGAGCAACGCTAAAGCCCTTCTCTAGTAGTCTTATGTTACAACCAAGCTGGCAGGCTTCCACTCCATATCAACAGAAGAAAAGGTGCAAGCGCAGCGAGCTTGCTGTGTTCGTGTCAAAATTGTAGCATGCCAGGTTCAGATCGTGAGCCAACAACTTTCGGATATAAACTGTTTCCACTTCGTCTTTGCAGGCAAAGCAAGCGCTGCACTGCTGCACTGCATTGAATTCGGGTCCGTGAAGATTCAGACCCCAGGTCTTGTCCCCTCTTGAAGCTAGTGCTTTGCACATGCTGGGGTTCTTGCTCCCGTTGATCTGCTTGACGCGCCGACTCTTGACGGGAGTGAGGGCTCCGCTGGCACGAAGGTGTCCTGGCCCGTGCTCGTCTTGCATGTGCTCCAAGCACACTGGACACACATCTCGGCAGTGCAGGTCATGCGTATGCCTTGAAGCAATGCAGGCATTGTCGTGTGGCAGAAAAGAACTGCAAGATTGCGAGTGAAGAGAGGAACTAGAGCTAGAGAGAAATTGGCAAGTTGCAGTTTTCGATTTGCCTCGTTTCTCATACTGTTGAAAGCCACGGTCGAGCCCTGTGCCACGCTTGTGAAATTCAGGGCCGGCTACAAGCTGAACCCGCTGAGCTCCATCTTGATCTTCGCACCGATCGCCTCGGCGATTCTGTTGCCGCTCTGCTAATCTGCTGTTTCTGAAAGGTTGGTGTAGCAGCTGGGCGCTAGGAAGGGAATCTCGGCATGATGGCGTGCTGGTCGTCTGAAGCCCTGAGTCGACACAGCGATTTGCCGCAACTCCGTGTAAAGTTGCCTTGCCGGATACTCTCAATCCAAGTCGGTGTTACCGCCTAGGGTTATCGGCGTTGTGACGGATCCTTGGCAGCATCTGTGCTACGTGGGTCAAAATCAGGCAAGGAGACATGGTCTATCCGCCAGAGATTGCCTTTGACCATCGCTGGAGTCCCTGCATGTCTCTGCTTGCTTCGAGGGAGGGGGCAGTTGCCCAAGGACTTAGACGGAATCTCCTTTGAGGAGCCTCGGCTGCCTTTCCGTGAAATCCAGGGTCTCAAGGTCGTTTGATTCTGCAAAGACAGTCTGTTTGCGAGGTGATGCACCAGCTGGGAGAGCTAGTCATGGTGGCAAACGCTCTCGTCGTCTCATGCTCAGTTTTGGAGAGCCTTACATGACTAGACATCGAGTGGTTGCAGTGAACAGCTGGTGCGACCTGGACACCAACAGACTCTTCCCATGATGGCGTGCTTTGGAATTCAGGCGTTTTTCCTCAACATCGCGATCTACATCGCCATTCAGCTGGCGTCCGGTTTGATCTATGCGCTTGCTGGGGTCGTGAAGGACGAAGCGTGTTTTGAGACATGTGTCGAACGAAGAGTGTGTTTCGCGTTCTCTCGCTTGGGCACCAGAAGACTTCAGGACATCTCCATCATCATGGGCTCTGTCTTTTGCTCAGCTTTTTCCGGCTGCTCGGGCTGGGGTTGCTGCCAAGCGTGAGTCTCATATGCAAGGTAGCAGAGACACAGCCAAGGTGGTCGTTATGGGAAGCACCGTAAATGTTCTGCAAGTGTGACTTCGGCCGCACAACCACGATGGTTGCGTCTTTGCGACAATTGTGTTTATGCCCAGGGTCGGCTATTCAATTGCGATCACGGGCATCCAGTGCTACGGATGCTCACCTGCAGAACAGTACAACTACTCCCTAGCATGTCGGAGCAGATTTGCAGCCGAGCCCTTCTTCAAGCCGAGGCGTTGTTAGCAAAGCACCGGCTCCTTGGCTGAAAGCGGCCACAGGTTGACGAGAGGGAGCCGTGGACTGTGGGTGCTCAGGAATTTAGTTAATTCGCTTTCTGGGGTAGTACCATACACTCTTGAAGGGTTTGGCCTGGGCACAAGCCAGGCCAATTTCGAAGCGCCTGGAATCGTGTACGGTGTCTTCCGGCACTTCCAGGCATGCCTGAAACGTCTTTGAGGCTGTAAGGCAAAATCCATCGTGTGCATCAAGTTCTATACATCTTCTATAGGGCACAGGAACCTTTCCTGTGCAGGGCAACGCCTGTCCTTCAGAGACTTTTGATTGCCGGTTGAGTTCACTGCCATGCCGATGCTTGAAGGCAATGTTGAGCACTCTTGTCGCTGCCTGGAGCATGTGACCCCCTGTAATGCAAAATCATGTTTGGTGCTGGACAATTGGGCGATCCGGGTCAGACAGACTTCTGGGTTTCCTCAAACTCTTGCATGTCGCAAGAAGCGCACCTCAGATGAGACTCAGATGCCTTAGCAGTTCGGGGTGGAGCCTTGTGGCAGGACAACCTAGCGCCGTCCTTGCCAGCGAAAGATCTCGATGGCCAAAGAATAGGGGCGACGAACGAGGCCGGAAAATTCAATTGTGTCGCTAGCTTGCGAACGCTGCAGGGCCGGCAGGGCTAGGGTGGGAGTCGGTGAGGAAAAGTGGTTGGCTGGGCTGTGTGCTTGCAAGGCGACAATACACCTTAAGGCCTTAAGGCGGCACGAGAACCAGAGTGTCTGAGACTATTTGCACAGGATGATGAAGAAATGCAGAACCTTAAGGCG
Source organism: Symbiodinium sp. CCMP2456 (assembly GCA_905221635.1). NCBI lineage: Eukaryota > Dinophyceae > Suessiales > Symbiodiniaceae > Symbiodinium > Symbiodinium sp. CCMP2456. Next base: position 29,900 of record CAJNDV010003002.1, read on the forward strand.
GAGCAATCGCCTGGCTATCTAGAGGCTGGCTGCAGTAGCTGTGCTTTCGTCACCAGCGAATGAAGCTGACTTGATTGACATTGGAACATTCTGCGTGTAGCATGTGTGCAGGTGGACTTGGAGGGTGCCCGCTGCCTGTTTGTCGCGGGGTCACTATCAAGTCATCGTTTGCATGTTGGTGCTCATTTCCAGCAGTCTGGGCATCTGCCTCTGAAGCGAGAACCATGTCGAGGCATCCAAGCACCTGATGACAAAGCCTCGAGGCATCGGGCGCGAGAGTAGAAGCGAAGCTGCACGGAACAGGACTGCTTCTGTCTTTCCGGGGTGCTTTGTTGGAAACACGACAGACTGCTTCTTGAGCGCAGGTAACACAAGCTTCCGTCAAAAGGCCATTTGTGTGAAGCAACCTCTAATCCGGAGGTATGCACGATCGAGTTCTGTTTTGCGTGGGAATTTACCGTTGAGTGTGATTAGTGCATCCGTTTGCAGACATCAGAAACAGCATAGCGTCGTACGAAAATGCACCCAATTCATTCGCTGTAGTGCGAAGCCAACTGCAGATTGAGAGACCTGTGGCCATGTTCAGTGTGCCGGCAAAGGGCTTGACTAAGCACGAGTGTTCTCGGTGGTTCGCTCTGAATGTCGCCCATGGTCTTCTCTCCGTTGTCGATGCGGCTGAAACCCAGCCATAGTTGGCCGTCTCGGCTGAATTCGGTTGCTTCGTGCGGCAAAATACTGTCTCGATGAATGGCTGAGATGGAGCTGAGATGACGAGGCAGTGGGAAATAGTATGTTGAAGCACAGGAAGGTCGACGGCCTTGACTTCACGGACGTGTAAATCTGCAGATTCAGATGGAGCAGATGGATGGAGATGCAAGCTTTATCCATCACGCATACAGGTTTCAGCCCTGCCTACACGGCAAGCTTGCTGTAACGCCACGACGAGTTGCAACGAAATCCCATGAAGTTTATTGTGCAGATCCACCCTAAGTTCAAGGGCCACCGTTTCGGAATCGTCGAGGCAATGCTGCTTTTCGAGGAGCTTTTGGCTGGATCAGGCAAGTAAATCGCCGAGTTTGCTGGCCCTGACTGGACGAGCGTTGACATTTTGCGGGAAGGCCCGGTCGCCGACTCCACCTCCTTGGGATCCGTTCTTTCCGCTTGTGAGCGAGTGGGGCCGCAGCCTTGAAACAGCATGAAACAGCCAAGACTTCAAGAGACAGCTGAGAAGGTGACCGAGGATAGATAGCTGATAGCCTTGCATCGCTCAGGCTTTGGCAGGCCGGGAGGAAGTCACTGCAACCCAGCTATGCATTGCGTAGCCGCGCTAGAGACGTACCGCTCACAGGCGGCTTGGTCGCTCCTCGGCCGCTTCCGCGGCCAGGGCCTGGAGCCACAAAGCGGAGCCCTGCGGGCTGCGCTGTCTGCGCTGCGGGTGGGCGGGGCCCATGTGACGTGTTGGGTTAACCGCAGACCCATGCCAGTGGTGGCTTCTTTCGCACCTGCACAGGCTGCATTGACTGCATGTTTTTGTTTTTTGTTTTTTTACCACGCTCCACGTTTCATGGCTCTGTCCGACTCCATGCCAGTCCGGTGGACGTTGGCAAGAAGCGCTACTGCCATCAGCTCAGGCCTGCACAGGATGGGAAGCAACGATAGGGCTTGTTTAGAACTCGCAGCGTTCCACCGAGTTGCGTATCAGTGCTCATGACGGCAGTTTATCCTAGCAATTCCGACACACTCCGTGGATCAAGCTGCGCGTCATCAAGCTCACACGACTACACATTTTCACTGCACTCTGAGCCTTAGGCTTTGAATCCCATACCCTGTCAAACTTCGGACAGCAAGTCTGGGCAAGTTCAGGGGCATGGAAGACTCTGGAGTTCGGGACCCCCCTGGTGACCTTCCAACATTTCGTCCGAGCTGCAAAAACGAGGGCTAGTGAGGCAAGGCAGGCTCTCGTGATTTCAGTGAACTGAGGCTCCTCGGCGAGCTTGAAGACTCATCTTCTGCGGACGTTGTCGCCTTTAGTGCGGCCGCACGCTCTGAGGGTCTGATCCTGCCTCATGTTGTGCCATATTGAGAGTCGGCAAAATCACCAAGGCCATGGCTGTGTTGGAGATGGCAGGCAGAGAGGTTCTGAGATTTTCTCTGAGACGGCTTGGTAAGCTTTCTCAATCTTGTCGGCCGAGGTTGGCAGCAAGCATTTAGCCTGCTGGCCAAAATGCGTAGCCGGGCCGTGGCACCCGACTCGCCGCAATCTCTGGACTTCCTTCCAGGTTTCCAGTTCTGCTCTCGACGTTCTTAGTGCCTCGTCAGGTATACGTACTCGGCATTGCTTGGCAGCTGCAGAGCTTGGGCAAGCGAGAGCGAGGACTTGGCCTTATCTTCCAGTCGCTTCGGAAGAGCCTCAAAGGGCCTGTGGCCTCTGGTGGAAAGGCTGCGGCACTCAATACAGCACGGGCTTTGCTAGCAGATGCGCGGGACAGCCGCGAGGCGGGTCAGTCTCTTGCATCATGTTGAATCCCAAAGCCTTGGGCGTGACCTCAGGCAAACGAGGTTGTGATTGGCGCGATGCTGCGAATACTTGAGCCGCCTGCCCAACCAAAGCATTGAGACACAAGAGAGCAGCATTTGTGTGACAGTCACACGTGAAGTTTCAGGTTTGCAGGGCTGTGGGCTGAAGCACTGGATCTGCTTCGAAAGGTCGTCACTTCGAGAGATGTGCTGTTGTCAGAAAAAGGTAGGTTTCCGAGAGACTTCCAGCTTGAAAATTTCAGAGGCACCGTCGAGGCGGGCTGCAGGACGTGAGCTGGAGCCTTTGACTCGGCTCGACTTCACATTCGGTGAGGATGGCATGCCCAGTCGAGGCCAAATCTCATCAACTACGCATCCGCCGCAAGCGCGTGTGCGAAGGACTAAAGCCGAAGCTTTGCTTGGGGTGTGAGAAGCCTCGAAGATCATGTTGGGCTCGATTGGACGGCACGTGGTTGCTCAAAGCATCTCAAAGCAAGATTGAGAGCCAGTAATTAAGAGCGTGTAAGTGGATTCGGGTCCGCCAAGTGAGCACAGGGCCAGAAGTGGGAGTGCTGCTTGGATTTGCTGCGGGAGCTTGAAGAGGCAGGCTCAAACTCGGAATTTCTGCCTGCAACAATCGAGCTTGCAGGCGGCGTTGCGTTGCAGTCAAGTCGAGTTCGCTCAGGCCGGCACCAGTCCGGACATTGTGCTTCTCAGTGCTGTGATCAGCGCTTGTGCGGAGCCTGGGATGTCCGGATGTCCGTCCTGGCCTTGCCCTGAATGCTGAGGCGAACGTAGTTTTGAGTGGCAGCGAGCGTTGGCAGTCCTGGTCGCTTGTCTCGGAATCAGTGTCAAACTCTAGCCAATCTGGTTCTTTGCTCGACCTCAGAAAATCGCAGTGTTCTTGAGGCATCCTCAGGCTCTCCGGACGCTGTGGCGTCATGGCCTTCGTCATGCTGCACCATTCAGCATTGTGAAACTCATTTGCTTGACCCAGTTGGATCTCAGCTCTTGGCACAAGTCGGTGAAAGCGGAGCCATCAGTCCTTAACATCCCGAAGTTCTGCACACTTTAGAATTGGAGTCCTGTGGAAGAACTGAAGATGCCGGAGCTCATCTTGAAGGATCAGCTGTCAGCATTCCAATGAAGGCGCTCATTAGCAGTATTTGCATTTATTCCGCATGGATTCGGCATGACGCGGCAGAGCTGTGGTCAGGGTCGGAGGTAGGGATCTCAGTATTGGACCCTTGGTCTCGTTTGTCTCGAGGTCATACAGATTTCTCCTTTAAATTGTAGTGTGCAGAGGTGGAGATGCTGGGCATGTGCTCTTGCTGCTGTTTCTGCACTGGTCTTGAACAGGCGGTCCAGGCAGGAGAGTGTCTGTGACTCCGGTGAAGATTTGCAGATATTTGCGGACCAGAGTTGTCCAGGTCCATAACATGTTGATAATGTTAAGCTGCGTTCGGAGAAAGCGCAAGTCGGTAGTCAGTAGTTGCAATGGAGATCAATGATATGACGGACACCGATGCGCCGCCACTGCAGACAAAAGCAGGCATCCAGAGGCTGACTTCGCGCAGCCTCCGTTCTTGCCGTGTGCTGAGCAGTTCTGTGAGTTCTTTTCTAGTCACGTTGAGATGAAGCTAGGCTACTGTGCGAGAGGGTGCATGCGTGTCTTTCCGTCACTGCTGCCGAAGGCAACCGCCATCTCGAGGAGTTTTAACTAGGCCGGCTGCCGCCATGGACATGCTATGAGCTGTCCTTCCAGAAGCCTTGCTTGGCCATGTCTGAAACAAGGTGTCAGTCTGCCACCGGGACTGTCGATTCCGACTTAGCGGCAAAGCTGGAGGCCGCAAAGGTGCCCTCCACCGAAAACAGTGTTCTTCTGAGCGAACTGGCCGAGCTATCTACAGGAGCGGGTGGCGCAAGCCAAAGAGGCAGTGAGCCTTTTCAGGACAGAAGTCGATCTGCACAGCTTGTTGACTTCGCATAAGTCTGCAGTCTTGAGGACAGAGCTTTGTGGGCGAAATTTTCTCTCGCCGGAGATCAACCAACCACTGCTTACAGAGATCTTTCTTTCCTTCGTCCCCAAGGCTCGTTGCACAGAAACAGCCTCAGTTTGCCGTTCATTGGCTTGCCTGTGCTTCTGTGCTGCCGTGCGCTGCCTGAATCTGCACTACTTTCCCCAAATTGACTTATACACGAACGTCTTCATTTTTGCTCCTGCTGGACAGAGCGCCGCAGCCATGCGGGAACCGATACTGGACAAGGCACTGGCAGGAATCATTCCCGATCCTTGATGTCAAGTTAATGTGCAGACTTATACTGACATCAGCTTTGTGCATTCTGGCTATGTTGCACTGCCTACTGATGTGGACACAGCATGAGGATGCACAATGCATTTCAGGACATTGGCAGTGATGTCGAGGCCCTCGATTCACTTGCTGGCTGGGGGTATGGCATCGCTCGCTCGTGGTCAAAGAATGGCTGAGGCCTTGGTGGCTTTGGTTGGAGCCATGGCCACAGCAAGGCAGGGATTGCATTGCAAGGTGGTCCAGCCTTGCAGCAGTGGCAGGCTGCCTCATGATCCAGCTTGGCAACTGATGGCAGATGCGGTGGCACAGGCTTGTACTCATAATTTCACTAGCGGCTGCCATGCAGGTGTAAGGCAGCAAGCCATAGCAAGCCCACGCGGGATCTCTGGCGAGGAGTGCCGTGGTGCTTCAGCGAGGCAGCTGACGGCTTTTGCCTGGGCCTTCGCGACAGCACGAGAGCCCAGGCCTGGAGAGCTGCATCTGGTACAGGGCACACGGTTGCACTCTGCAGGCAGGATTTGTGGGATTCCTTGAAGGCAGCGATGGCAGGCTGTCGTGTGCAGTCTCGATGCCAAGTGCACTCTTGCCTGCTCGTTCGGAAACTCAGGTAAACTCGGACAACTTTCCGCAGATGAGCGAGTGACATTCGCTTGGTGCTCTGGATTATTTGGCTGCCATGCAACACTGTAGCCTGAGCCAATGCCTGCCAAAACGGAGACAGCTTCCTCCTGATATGATAAGCTCAGCCGAGGTCGTGGAATCAGTCGTTGGTAAAACACATAGGTAAGAAGGAGATCTTGTGGCCACACGATCGAGGTCATGTGCAGAAGTGAACCAGCACGCGCACCCCAGCTGCAGGGAATGTTCGGTCTTCTTCACGAGCCCGGGCTCTAGTGCAGTGTTTGATCATGCTCACAACATTTTCCGGAGGGAGAGTGATGCGCATCACGAAATGGTACTCGAGCTGAGGCAAATAACTACCGAAGCTCACCATCAGAACATTAAGCGCCCTTCTTCGCGTAGACCAAAATTCCTGGTTCAAGATGTCGCCATTTTAGTTTCATAATGTTTCACATGCTTCTGCAAGTGCGATTCTGTTTCTGGTCGCTTTCGTCTCGGGCCGTGTCAGCAAATGTTTCTGTCAGGCGAGACCTATTCGGAGATGTCAGCGAGTTCGCAGCTCCGAGCCTTGTCTGCTTCATCCATCGTCACCAAAGGTTGTTCAACCCCTCTGCTACTTCAGGGAAGCGTCCGCAAAGATGATAGAGGCATGGCGATATCTTTGCAGCAGCTGCTTTTCACTCTCTCTGCTTTTCTTGGAGGCGATTCAAGCCCTGCCTGGACAGGTGTTGCTTGCCGACCCAGTGCCATGGCACATAGGGAGGGCCCTCATGGACAGTCTGACAGTGCAACGATGCTGCAACTATGTTACAAGTGGAAGGGAATGTGTCTTGCTTAGGTGCCCATCCGTCTGGTGCCAGATGTGCTGGTCGACGAGCAGGGACAGGCAGCATCGGTCACGTCTTGAATCTGTTTCGTAGAAGCATATAATGGCATATAAGCTTTCTTTTAGAAGGGATTCAAAATCTCCAGGGCTCATCAAGCGTCGCCAGGAATTGATTCGCATTGCCGATGATGCGCAGCTTTGGTCCCAGTCGAGTCGTCGTGCTGCTCGAGATGCTCAGGGGGAGGACCGGCGCAGCTGCGACTGGGGTGAATCCTTAGGCCGCAGGCATTAGCTTGCACAGCCCGATCGGACCCAGGATGCTCTCCGGACTTCCTCTTCGGCAGCTTGGCCTGGCCTTTGAGGGTGTTTCTCCTGCGCCAAGCTGGAGCAGAGGCTAAATGCCCTCTGTTCGACAAAGGCGATCCTCAGCTCCCCCAGCATGTTTGGAAATCCTGCGGTGCAGGCAGGGCCGCACCTTCAGTGGTCATTCCGTTTTTCGGTTTGCGATTCCAGTTTCTAGTGGCCACCACTGCCTGTGGCAACTAGGAATGTCTGCATGGGGCGTGAATTGGAGGCGGTGCGCAGCTGGGCCTCAAAGGCGCTCCAAGTGCCAGAGGAGCTTTTTAGCAATTTTGGGCATGACTCATGACCATGCCACATGCTGACATGCTTTCGCTCTGGCTGAACTGGATATGCTAGCGTAGCATGGGGCAGCTCGATATCGCTCAGTAGGATCTCTGCAGAGGACTTCGTAGAGGCACTGCAGCTGGTGCGATACCGGAAGGGCGAGCAGTACAGCCCCTTTGGCAAAACGGAGAGAAGGGACGATCTTCTCGATTCAGCGGCGTGGCCCCCCGTGTTTCAGGCACCCATGTAGACTGGGGTCGTCAGCAGGACAGCATAAACATAACCTGTCATGAGCAGGCGAAGTGGTGTAGGATTTGATATGATTTGATGAGGAAGATGAGGAAGTGCTTCGTTTCCATTGCAGGATGCCTCGTTGTGGCTGGGCGGTCAGCGCACAGCAACCGCACTGTGCCCTGGACAGAGTAAAATGGGCATCGAAGCTTTGACCATGCCGCGGTCCGGTGGGCACCAAGGATCTACCTCAACAGCTTGCCAGATGGCTGCGGTGGCGAGACATCCTTCGAGAGGCCCGGGCATGGGCGTCGTTGTTGTTCCGCGCTGCCTCGTCTGGGCCCTGGCCGCCTGGCCGCCGAGCGAGCAGGCTCGGAGTCTCCGTGCGGCCCCAGGCGGGCGCTGCTCTCGTCTGGCCGAATGCGTCTTGGTCGCACCAAGTGTGCCGCTTGCACCGCGGACCGAGCCTCAGAAAGGTGGATGCGGAGGGCCGGCCACAGAACCTGGTCGAACATCGAGCCCTGTGGCTTGGCCGTGCAAATTCCAGAGCTTGTGGTGCTACAATGCGTTGCCTAAAGCGCAGGAGAAAGATAGATCACAGCAGGAATCTAGAGACAGAGAGACAGGCCGCTTCTGTGCGATTTCCCCAAGTATGCCGTCAACGTGTCTTGGTGCTGAAGCTTAACTCGTTTCGTCCTTCTGGAGCCGGCTTGGTGGACCGTGTGGAGTTTGTCCTTGAGGTGTGGATTCGCGAGAAGTCGCTGCCGGCCTACGTAGGACGAGCTTGACGTTGCGCCCAGCGTGGTGCACTGGGTCGTCAAGCCTTACGTCATGCTTGAAGCGTGTCGGGGTACTTGTTCGGATCATGCTCTTTAAAACTAGTGAGCCTGATACCCAGCTTGAGCACGCTTCCTTTTCTCAGGACAACGTTGTACAGGTCTTGTATGGTTTTCCTCACGGGCCGGCATGGTCGAGTTCATATCGCGCTCCAACAGTTGGAGGATTCAGCGGCAAGCCGACCACAAGGGCGGTCGTTGCAAGCAGAAGGCGATGGAGCTGGTATTGTAGGGTTGAATGCGCTGGCCCTGGGAACTGGCACCATGTGGCCGGCGTTCCTGGATGGCACCGTTGCAACTCCCAACGAAAAAGATAACAACACAAGGGCGCGGGGCAAGCTAACAAGCTCCACTTTTTGCATCTTCAAATCCCGAAGGCCGAGATGTGAGCACTCGAGGAAACTACTGGTAGCACATGCACGTGGCACCGACTCGCAATGTGCCTGTGCAACATGATCCCGAGGATCAGCTCAACTATGCTTGCGTGCAACAAGGTCTGCAAGCTCAGCGGATGTCTACTGACCGATTCAAGAATGTGTCGCTCCATCCAGCATGTGACAGTGTGCGGCAAAGCCACCAGGATTCGGATCCTTTCAAGAGCTGACTTTGTTCCGCAAGTCACTTCCTTCAGACATGCTCTGAAGTTCCGGTTCAGTGGAAGCTTCCTGCGAGGCTGGCAAGTGGGCCAGGCTCTCGGCACAAGCTTTGCTTTGCATGCCAGCGGCGTCTGAACAGAACTGGAGCCAGCAGGTGCCAACTTTGCTTTCTTGTTTCTTCGCTCATTGCTACCGAAAATGCTACATTTGAACTGGGACTCGGGAACCGCTGAGTCGCGCCACCACTTGAAAATGGGCTAACGCTAGGCGTGTTCGAGTGGCATGCTCCGCGTGTCCCACTTGAAAAGCGCCTCAGGCTAGGACTGTTCAGGGGGGCGGCATCTCTGGCCACTTGTGCCACTTCAGGGTGGGCGACGCTTGTGCCACTTGTTTAGGGTGTTAGGGTGCACGGTTAGGGTCTCAAGGGGTTTAAGGTTTAGGGCTTAGGGTCTGAGGGTCTAGGGATGCTTTTAGGGTGTATTAGGGGTTTAGGGTTTTACGGCTTGGGCTTTGGGATTTTGAGGTTTAGGATTTTGGGGCTTTGGGTTTAGGGTACCATTGTATTGTTACGAGCACTAGTGCTTTTACGATTACTGCTGCTTGTACTAGTGAAGGCTTCACGGAGTGCAAGTGGCACAAGTGGGTAAAACAGCGATGTATAGCGATGTCAAGCGACCCAGTGGGGCAAGTGACGTAAAACGCGATGGAGGTTGAGTCAGGCTCAAGTGGACCAAGTGGTCAGTTTCCGTTTCCCAGCACACTGGAACGCTGGGGAATCCCGTATACAGGCGGGATCGGATTCGGATGTGAGAGGAAGCTTCGTATGGAGGGTCGTGGAGATTCTTGCCGGGTCTTGTCGCTTCTGGCATGTTCTTGCCAAGCTCCAAACCAAAATCCAAGCCAGCACCCGTGTCGGTATCTTCGTGGGGGGTGAGTGCTGGTGAATGGGAGTTGGAGGGTTACTTGCAAGGCAAAGTACATGGATTAGAATCAGACGATTGGGGGTGAAGATAGCTCCATTTTCAACTATGCTCAGAATCTTTCCTGCGTCAAGAATCTTGGTACATGCATTTCTGCGCAGCATCGCAAAAGTCGTGTCTGCATTTCACAATCGTGCTAGGCGAATGCTTCGGACACAGAGCAGGAAAGACGAGCGAAGTGTGTCGAAAGCCGTGGAATGGATCGTTCCAAAGATTGATTGTGTGGTGCAGATGTTGAATTGGTGAGGCTTGTGGCTGCACGTTCGTGCCACTCAATTTCCGTACTGTGCTTTTCACTTTGGCGAATCTTGATCTGGACGTCGCGCCGTGTCATGAGTGTGTTGAACAGTTGGCGCTGCAATGATCTTGAGCCAACTGTGGAAGTTTTTGCTACAGCTGAGGATCTCTCGCTGAATCTTCTTCGCGACGCCTATGATGCGGGCAGGCCGGGAATCTCGGCGGAAACTCGCTCTGCAGATGGGAACTCGTCTCGAAGCTCTATAAAGGTCGGAAGACTGGCTGCCCGAAGAGACCGTTTCAGCAACTTGGCACTGGACTGCCAGCAGTGCACAAGCTACCAGACCCGGTTCTGATCCGAGGTCGTCGGCGCCGGCCTGGGCGCCTGTGCAGAAAGCGGCGCCTGGCAGCAGGCCCTGCTACTGCTCGAGAAGGCGCCGAAGCAAGATTTCTGCAGCCTTTCGCGGCTGCTTTACGACCGGAATCTGCATGTGCTTGACCCTGCAACTAACTAAGTCGGGTGCGTTGAAGCAACGATGCAGTATTGGATGCGTAGCTCGACAACGCCTGAAGGTGAACCAAGCTGTCGCAGAGCCTGCAAACGCCAAGGCGGACCGCCAATTCTCGTGCTGCGGTCAACTCCGTGTTGTTGTGTCTCAGGCCCTATCTCCATGGATTCGCGAGGCCAGAAGTACTGCCCGGCTCTCGGCTTGCCTCGAAATTTTGGAGCTATATAATGCACAAGGCAAAGGGAGCTGGCAGGATGTACTTCGTGGCATGGTGAGCGAAAGCTCCGAAGCACGAGCCTTGTCCAACCATGCTGCAGGCCATGCTTGCAGCCATCCGAGCCGCAGCTTGGAAACCATGCCTGGCACTGCTGGATTTGCAAGGTTCATGCCGGGTGGAAGGGTTGAGCAAGAACTAAGCCCTAACAACTGTCCATAGGCTGAACAGTGTATAGCCTTCGAACGGTCAGTTCCTTTCCTCAGGTAGCATTCAATGACCCACGCCATGCTAGAAACAATGGAGGTGCACCCAGCGAGCAGCTGGCTGCTCTGGGATGTGCTGTGCGTGCATGCGGCCTTGGCAGGTCCGAGGGTTGAGCGCCGCACGCGCACGTGTTTTCTGCTCAAAGCATGGCAGCTTCGCTAAGCGACCTTACTTTGACGGCCGTTGACATCGGATGCTCGCATCCAGGAATTGGCAGGGAGCACTCGAACTGTCTGCGAAGGCCGAAGCCAGGCCGTGACAAACTTGACTGCCTGCTTGCATGGGGATGCTGGCGTGAGGTGTTGATCTGGCGTGTGATGACTGTGGCATGTATCCGTTGAAGTCAGTTCGTTGTAGTTACTCAGTATTCAGATCACCCGTCGCGCCAGTGTTCCATGCTGCAGGGCCTTGGAAGAGGAATGGGGCAACATCTGGAGCGCACAAAGCTGGGCGTGCCAGGACAGCTGCTCATGAGGGTCAGAATATGCCTGCATTGAGGGTTTGTGATTTGGCCTCACAGTATCTGGAGAACGTCAAGACTGCTGCTGAATTGAAAGTCTTGAGAGAGTGTTGTGAGCATCTTGTGTTGAACAGCTGAATATTCGGTAGGTTTGCTTCGAATATAAGCTGTCTGAACCACTCGCAGGCCTCGGACGCTCCACAGCCAGTGGCAGCGGGTTTCAGGATACTGTCTCTGCCCATGTAGAAAATTGTGCTGCCTCACCAGCCAGGGAACGGAGCCGGGTGCTGTGGGTGGTAGAGTTGGGATGCGTCAGCTAGCAAGGTCTTGCACCCGTTCTTGCACTGTGCAAAGTCAGCATTCTGCCTGTGGGGCTCAGCAGCTACGGGAAGGGATCCAGAAGCTGCACACGTGCTTGGCATTATGGTTTTACTGTGATTTGTAGCCACGAGCAACGGTTGAGTGTCTGTTCAATCTTTGGTAGCTCAGAGGTAGGTCGCCGTAATGGCAACTGCAAGGCCTCAGCTGGGTGACATGCTCGTGCTGTTGTCATTCTTGCTGCATTGCCTGCACTTGCGAATTCTTCGGTCCGGTGTAGATGGAGAAACTATCTACATGCATAGCTTCTCAGCCTACCACTGACGTCTTCGCACCTCCGAGAGGTATCAGCATTTCTCGAATTTATGAGTCTCTAGGAATCATCTGTCTTTTTCCAGCCGCACATCGCACCATTTTCACAAGCTGCACATCTCCGGTTTCGTCGCAGGTTACTAGAGCCTCCACGGGCTGGAGGGCCATGCTGCAGGGGGACGCATCACCCGCAGCAGAGCCTTGACTTGCACGTTCCCAAACCTCTGCATAACCAAAAGAGGTTCTTGAGCGCGGGATCTGGAGTCGGAGTTGTATGTTGCCGGACCTTGATTTAGGCTCTCGCATCCAGCCCTCTTTGACACGCCGCGATTCAAGCAGCACAGCGATTCAAAGACAAAGAACGCGCGATTCAAGCATGCACGAGTGCGTGCCCTGCAGAGGGTTCTGGGTTTTAAGGGTGTAGGGGTTTCACGACTCAAACTCGAGCTGTTTTTGAGGGCTCAATGTTGTTTATCTCGTTGCCTATTTTTTTTGAGCGTTTAGGGTTTAGGGTGTTGGGCTTGTTGGGTTAGGGGTTTTCGGCTCGGGTTGAATCGCCGAAGGTTTTTACGGCTTAGCGCGTAAGGTCGAGGTTTTGGTTACGTGGCTCGTGTTTAGGGTTTCGGGTCGGACTAGGGGCTTGCGGGGTCTAGCTCCTTTGCAGCTTCGTTCTGTTTTGGTTGTGTCTCAGGCTTTGCAGTTTAGGGGGTTCGCTCGTGTGCTGGATCCCAGCTTCCGGCGTTAAGGGCGCAGGGTTTTTAGGGTTTAGGTCTTTTGAAATCTGTTTTGTTGGGCTGAGGTTTTTTTGACTGTGTTATGTCTTCGTGGTGAGGGTGGACCTGCAAAACGAAGCCAGAAGATTGGGCTTTCCCGTGTGGGTCACAGTATTCTCGGTGTTCACAGTCATGAAGTACGCAGAATCCAATGCCTTCAGCTCCTGCCTATTTGTAGATTAGGATTTCGAGTAGAGTAGAGGGTCAGTTTCGGATTTCATGTCGGGGTTTCGCCATTAATCGTAGTCCGCAGTTCGGACCAATGGCTGATCGCAAGAGCAAGCCTTGTATGCGGTGGCCCCCCCCCAACAGAGTAGAACTAGTTCAGGATTTCCCAAAGGAAGCGTGGACGAAGACAAAAGGGTAAGCAAGGGCTGCCCGGCCATAGATGGCCCCAACTCGCACCAGCTCTGCCCAGATGAGAAAACGTTGTAAAATGAACAAGGACGTGTAGCAGGAGCTTTGGTTTCAGGAGCTGGCTCGAAACTGTTTCAGAAACCAAGCCCACTGCGGCAGGAACTGGGGGGAGGCCTGTAACAGCAACCGGGGGGGGGGGGCTTGTAACAGGAACGGCCTCAATTGGTTAGCCATGGTTTTGCAGCAAAACCCATAAGAAGCCATGGTTTTTATGAGGATTCCCAGTGAAATCCTTGTGAGACCCATGGATTTTTAGAGGTCAAAAGTTTAGGGTTCAGGTTGGGTTACTCGTAGGGTTTAAGGTTTAGGGTTTAAGGGTTTTCAGGGTTTAGGGTTGAGGTCTAAGGGTCTAAGGTTAAGGCTTCTAAAGCGTTTACAGGTTTCGAAACGGCTTTCAAGGTTTCTAACATGCTCTGACGGTTTGTTGCCAGGGCTTGTGAATAAGGGCTTTGAAGGGCTTTGCTTTATAGAGGAGTTCGAAGGGCGCTTTAAGAGAAAACGCTGTAGCTTAAAGTCACAACTCCAAAGCCGGTTTCGGTTTCGTTGTCCGGCTTGTTTCCGCTGCAACTCCCACTGGTTCCAGTTACTAGCCCCACCCAGCCCAGTTCCAGTTATAGCGGTTCCCGTTCCGTCGCGCGCTGGTTCCTGTTACAACCTTCACCCCTGAACAGGGGCTCGGTCTCCCCAAACCGAGTTCATCACATCCTCTAGCCTTGCAGCGTCAGTCGCATCTGTATGCTTAAGTACGCGGATCATCCGGCTTATCAATTGGGAAATTGCCGGCTTACCACGACGGCAAGAGCGGCAGCGGTGCACGAACAGCTTCGCAACAGCCGTCGTACAGTTACTACTTTCCTGCATCTGTGTCGTAAAGTGTGAGCGGCTGCCACGGCCGTCAACCTCAAACTTGTCATGCATGCTGTCCTATTAGATCTATTAGGCACCCCGCCGCATTTGCGGCCAAACCGTCCGCAAATGCTTATTGCTCGGGATCGACCATCACCACAGGGCACATGACTACCAGGATCAATACAAATTCAAGGCTTCTCCTTGAGCATGCCCTGTTTGAAGACCACCCGCTGCAAGACCGAAACCTTAGCAAAATGCTTGTTCGCTGCAAGCAGCTCGCTTTTTTGTGTATATTAACGTGACTCCCCAGTCCCATGACAGGCAGCCCTGATGTGCACTTCATCACACATACGGTGGTTGGACGGACAACTTTCAACCGCACCCGCACTCACCAGCACGATCAGAATGCAGTAGCATGCTGATCGTGCTTGAAATATTGTCAGGAATGTCAGGACAACTCGTCAACTCTTGAAGGCATAGTTCAGCACAGTTTTTGTTGTCGCCGTTCCGGGCAGCCAAGTCCACGCAAAGGTTGCAGTGCCATATGCAATGACAAGCCACTCTCGTTGGACGGCACAAAGCGGCTTCCAGAAGACTGGCGTTCTGCCTCCACATGCCACGTCGGCCAATTGCCCGCCCTGCTGGGGGCTTCGATCCTCCGCAAAACTACGGGCAATTCGGGCCTCTGGGATAGCGTGGATGCTTCGGGAATTGAATTGACCTCCTCGGACGAGCTCCGATGTGACTGCATGACAATTATTTCAGTACCTGTCGCAGCAGCATGAAGTGTTTGGGTAGCCCGAACCCGTGGAATCAGAGGGGCTACCGGCTACCGTAGTGCTTCAGGAGCCCACCTGTAACCGTAACTGACCCGTGACTAGTTGCTCGGTCTCAATGTTGATGCACCGACGCATGGCAAGCGGTTTTAGACACAGCGTCTGCGTGTAGGGTCTGGAAGCTTGGAGAATTGCGTGAGCATCATCTTGTCTTGATCTGTACTTCAAAGTGTGTCGCTAGTTCCGAGCTTTCGGAATCTCGCTTTCAAGGCAAAGGGCGTATGCTACACCACAGTGTCACTTACAAGTGGCATAGGTGTAAATAGGCAGAACAAGGATGACGGCGGCGACGGAGACCCTTGGGACGAGGCTTGAGATCAGTGAGTGTGCTGAGTGCACGGCACATCTGCAACAGGCGGCGCTGCGCTTGTCTGCTCGTGCCTTCCGTGGCTGGCGTGCTGCTGCCGAAGCCCCTTCTGCCCCAGCCCGCCACTCTTCGGCCTCTGTGGTGCTCGGCAGTGCCTGGGCCGGAAGAGCTTTTGAGAGCCACGGCCATGGCCATCAGCGGCCGTAAAGGCACGTGCATTTCGTGCATTTCCATGAAGTGTCAGAGGTGCCGCATACCGTCAGCTCGGCCTCGGACGTCGACGCAGCCGCCAGCCTCTCGCCTTAGCCATGCGAAGGGCCTCTCGAGCATGAGCCGACTCTTGCCCTGGTGCAGTGACGATGAAGATGAATCTCCCGACAGCGACGCAGTTCGATACGCGCATTGCACTTTGCGAACCGTGCAAGGTCTGTGCAGACGGAGCCGGCCTATGAAGTACAGTGTGATAACCCACTTTCGGAGACGGATGGTGCCGTTCGCGAAGCCCTTTCGTGGCCAGACAGCAAAAGATGCAGAGTTCCCTCCAGCCACACCCACCGAACGGCCCAAGCATTCGAGGTCCATTGCAGTGTCTGCTGCGGCAGAGCTGCCGTCAAGCGAGCAGGATCCGCTAAGCAGGAGCTTCCCCGCCTTCAGTATCCGCGCGATTTCGTAAAAACGTTTGTCAGAGGCCTTCAGACGTGGATGAGCTGAGCGGCTTGGAGCAACAGCAGACGGAGCCTTCGTCACCTGCTGGGATTCCATCTTCACCCCCTCGACGCGACCAGGAAGTGCTGTCGCTTCGGCAGCCAGTCAGAAATCGTAGGGTTTCTCGTTTTGAATGTTGTTTCTTTCAGGAGCACACTGTGGCGATGTCATTGGAAGCGGATGCTTCAACGACAGAATTGCAGCCAGGCCCACTTGAGTCACAGCCAGATGCGCTTCTCGGATGCAGTTGGCACTCTGAACTCTCTGCCCGTTTCTGCTGCCTCAAGGGTTTTCCGGAATAAGGTTCGCCCTACCACCGTCACAGGAAGTGCCTGCGTGACCTGGCGGAACGCTACAATTCCTGATTCCATCTTGTGATGTTTGTGGCTTCACTCAGGCTCCGTGAGGAAGCATCTTTGCCGCAATCTCAAACTGCAGAAGTCGTCTCGGTCGCCGCGCGAGATCATGGAGTTTCTGGGGCACCACCACCGCTCCGTGGAGAAGACTCAGAGCAGTACGAACATCGATCTGAAATCCAAATGGAGGAGGACGAGCCAGCTCATTCTGTGGCAGAACAGTTCGACCCGTCGCACGCAAGCAAGCTTCCGTTCGACGACGGAGAGGAGGCGCCCTTTTGAGAGTGCAAGCCTTTGACGTGAAGAGTGAAGAGAGAATTCCGCCGGTAGGATCCGGGCGGCTATGTTCCAGGCGAAGCTGAGCAGAGTGAGACGGCAAGGCCCGGCCGAGAGTCCCCCGCGCCGCAGCGGCCGCATGCGGCTGCTACTGACGCAACGCCCTTGTGCTCTCCAGGCCGATGGACCAACGATGGCACGTACTCGGTGGGAACCTCAGGAGGCGAGAGGCGGTCAGCAACGGGACAGGGTGTTTACCATGTGCAAGGTGATGACGATCCACCGCCCCGCGCCTCCGAGGGCGCCGCGATCTCAGAACGTAGCACCCTGGTCAAAGGGCATCAAAGCATCTGTCGAGGCTCTGCTGTTGTCGGAGCAGAGGTTCAGGCCGGCGACCAGCTCCCAAGGTGTGTCCTCGCATCTCTCCAATATATTCTCCAATCTTCTGGAGGCAAAGATGCCGCCATCTCCTGGCAAGCTGCGTCACGGCTTGGAAAGAAGGCGTCCCGTGAAACCGAAGCTGCGAAGACGAAGCGGCTGCTGCGCCCCCCAATACTCGCGCGTGCGATTCCGACGATGCAGGCATGGGCTTCCTCGTCAGCACCTCTCTCTGGCAAGACGATGAGGATCTCATGCGAGGGATGCAGGGGTGGTGGCTGATCTTGCTTCAAAGGTCCGGCATAAGCCTGCAGCTGATAGACAATCTTCACTGAATGTCTTGTCCGAGCGCTATGATATGCACGTGCTACGGGGCCAACTTGACACCTGATCCCACGACGTGACGGAGGCCGCAGGAATGCGGAAAGGAAGCGGGGCCGTCGCGCCTCGCCACCACGAACATCGCCATGTTGCCTACTTCGCATGAAGTTGTTTAATGTCACAGAGTTCATGTGTTCACAGCTTTGAATGTGCTTTTTATCCCCAATCAAGTTATGGATATCCTGACTTGTGGTCATGGGCCGGAAAAGAGCACAAGCCATCACGGCTGCCCAGCCAGTGCGAAGAGGAATAACGGCAGAAGAGTGCTTCTTCTTGATTGCCGAGTTCAGTTGAGCGAGTCATGCCTTGCCTCATGAACCAGTCCGTGTTCATCGGGAGGTAGACTAGAAGGATCTGAAAGGGAATATTGATCGGCCCCCTGCCTGGCACCGTGTTGTGAAAGCACTCTGAAGGAGGACATGCGGCGCTGGCATTTGCGCGGCCTGGCTCCGACCTGAGGAGAGAGGCTCCGACTGAGAGCGACTTCGGAAGCTCGGGACTGAGGAGCTTCGTCTCCAAGGCTGCCAGGCTGTACGACAGAAGGCCGCGTTTGGACGCGTCGAACCTGAACAACTCTGCATCCTTTGCTGCCTCGGCCTCGTAGGAGAGGGAAGCCAGTCTCGAAGCGCAGGCTGCGCTGCAGGTGAGACTCGGCGATGGAGTTTTACTCTTCGGAATCAGCCCGAATCGTAGCCACTCGATTGTGCAACAAACAGTGTGGAGGCGAAGATGCAAGACGAACTGGAGAAAGCAGAGGCAAGGCCGCCAGGCCGCCAGGCCGGTGCCGGGAACAGTGAGCTGACCTGACAGGTGCGAGTGCGGGAGGAGTTTCAAGCCCAGTTGCAAGCACAGGCTCCGAGCGTTCCTGCGGGTTGGTGCATGGCCGCGTAGTACTACTTGAGTTGGCTTCCGCTCACTGCCTGCTCACAGCCTTCAGAGCCCAAGACCTGACGAGACTGTTGACACGATTACCATGTCGTTCAGTATCTACATTGCAACTTTGACCACATCAACACTCACAGTGTGCAGACAGACTTCCGCCATCTGCTGCCTTGGTGCATACTCAACCTCTCCAGCTTCGCTGCAGTGTCGTCTAGTCGCCACCCGACCCTAGAAAACACACAAGTCATAATCAAGCTTGTCGAGCCTTTGGTGCATTTCTTGCTTGCTGCCACGCTTCTTGGCATTAAGTTGGTCACTGTGCATTTACATCACCCAGCCTTGCTGCTCAGATGTGGTGTGCCTGTTCAACGGGTTAGCGAACCGGACTGTCGCATGCCAAGGCCTGAAACCATGGGTGATAGCAGCCGGGAAGAGATTTGTGCCTTGGCCCTGCTCATTCGCAGTATCTCAAAACTAGGATGGAGACTTAAAGATGCAGCTTTAAGCAGATTCGTTTTGCCACCGGTGCAACCGGAACGAGGTGCCCAGCTTCGACAAGCTCTAGAACTTCGAGCAAAATACTGCGAAAAGCTGCCGCCAAAGAGGAGCCCCCAGAAGGCAAAAACAAGGGCCGAAGTGTGTGGAAGTTCCTACAGGAGCTCCTTCCCAAAGTCGGGAAAGCTGGAGTTGAAGTGGCAGGATGGTTTGGCCCAGGTTCGCTGCTCTGCTGCACTGGCAGAACCAGAGAGCCACAGCCGTTCAATTACTCTTCCCAGAAGCTTCTATGAGGAGAGAAGGGCTCTGAACAGTCGCTCTTCCAAGTGCCGAGCCTGGACGAGTACTACGATGACATGCACCCAAGCTGCCTTATTCCGCGAACCGTAGGTTCTCTGCTCAGATTCTTTCATGCGTGTGAGGAATACACTCTTTCAGATCAGGCCTGGGTCCTCTCACCTGTCACTGCCGAAGTCCGGAGTCACCGAGTGCCTGTTGCGAGGTCTTCTGGGCCTGTTTCCAGCTATGCGTATCAGAGGCTGAGACTGCTGCAGACAAAGTTTGAGCTGTATACCATGGCGACTTGGCCAATTATGCCAATGATGAGCCTTTCTGCTGTCGGTGTTCTCTGCCATAACCTTCTCGTCAGGTCTTCGGGGACCAGGAAGCTCAGGACAGCAGTGGCTGTAGGCTGCAGATCCAGCTCGGGACAGGAAGGTTCTTGTAAGGTCAACACAGGTCGAGCTGGGTTTATGTTGAAAACAGGACGCGATGGAGACAGGGCACAGAGATCCGTGGATGCACAATTCATTTTTTTTTAACTTTGGGGTCTTTTTCGGTGGAGGACTGCAGCCTTGTACTCCGAATCAGGATTTCTACAACGTCAGGAAGGTGGACACCCACATTCATCACTCAGCTGCCGCTTGTTTGGGTCGTTTTTTTGAAAATTGGGCAATGGTGGCGTAAACGGCTCCGGGGCTCCCAGGCCATGAATGCCAAGCACTTGCTGCGGTTCATGAAAAAGAAGCTGAAGAGATTCTCCTCCGACGTGGTCGATGTCACGTGCCTGACACTCTCTATTCTAGCTAAGTGGCCTCTTTCCTCAGCATCACATGCATTGCTCATCGCCTGTGTTGCGCATCACGGCTCGCTTTAAGCATATTAAGCGAGGTAAAGGATGGAAAGGAACGGACGCTCAAGACAGTCTTCGACGAGACTCGTTTCATGCGATTTCTCGGATCTTCGAAACAATTCCGAATCCCAACCGTTAAGGACATGGGCATCGGCTGGACCGACCTGTGCATCGACCGCTTGCAGGCGGGCAAAGATCGGCAAAGCATAGCTGGCATAACTGGCGGTGTGCACTCCTCTCTTTTTTCGGCTGGTGGGCATTGTGTCATTCCGTGTGAGGTGTGCAAACACAAGATCAACCCAGCACACTGTCCAGGTGTGGGCGGATAAAAGCTGCCTGCATCGCTTCGATCGTTTCAACAACAAGAGACCTGGCAGAGATGAAGACAGGGCAGTCCCAGATTCCATGTCAGGGCCCGACCCCCACTCGCTGTGCGTTCAGCTCTGTTGTGGTGGCTTGCTTCTAACACGAATACCGCCAAGCACTGCCGCCAGTAGTATTGGGAATCATCGTTGCCATCTTGCAGTGCTACTGTCAGCTCTATGCTCACAGTACCCACGCGAAGAAGCTCCTGTAGCTGTGTATCGCGTGTCGCTGGCTGGACGAGCAATCGCTACTTTCTTAATTCCGGTGTCCATGCTCGCCTTGGCGGTCGTAGCAATACTTGCAGCAATAGCCGAACGGTTCGTGTGAGTACCTGCAATTGGTTTGCCGTCTACATCTTTTCTTTCGACGGGTAGGCCGGCGCGCGGCGTGCATGCCCCGAACACTTCCCCAGCCACGGCCCTGCGTCTTGCAGTGTTGCCGCACAGGCCTTGCGCTTCGTTGAGGGTGTGGGCCCCGCTTGGGGTATTGCGTTCTTCTCCTGCAAAAGCGCTTGCTTGTTGTGTCTTGCTTGATATCTCCTTTTGTTGCCATGCTGGAGCCGAAGCGAAAGGTGCTGCTGTATCTCACAACGACCTGATATTGATGCAGGACTGCTTCGACCAGCCGAAAAGCTTCGGACACGGCCGGTTAATGCCGGTTATTGCCAAGCCATTGCTAGCTTTCACAAATGCAGCGCCCGCAGCATGCTGCGAGCCCTCTGCACTGGTGCCGACCAAGCCCTTGCGCGTGTGCCCAGCTGGAGCTGCCAAATCGATAGATTGCATTTCAGGGTCTGGAGTCTGCCAGTGATGAGGCCTTCTGCCCCTGTTTCTGGACAGGGCTCCGTCGACGCTTGCACGTCATTTAGGAGGTTGGCGCTGGAGTACTGCACCTCGCAAGGTTTAGCTGCAGGTTCTCCCTCAACGGAGGAGCTTCGTGATTTTGTTGTTAGCTCCGTAGCAGGTTGTAGGTCCAATCGCGGCCATGGTCGCAGGCGGTCTGCGGTGTCCTGCCTGAGTGCCTTGTCTGTTGCAGCGTTCAAGTGCCAACTTGCTGTGCTTGCGGCTGGCCTGTTGCCCCCCCTTAATTCGGGCATGGAAAGTCCACGCTAAATGGTCATTGCCACCCGTCAAGGAGACCATTCCCTTGCCCCTGCCTATGTTGCGCCGCCTCGAGTCTGCAATGCTTTCGCTGGACGATGGCGATGCGACGCTGCTGGCTGCCACTGCCGGCCATGGCTTAAGGTTTTCTGACGCACGGAGGGTTGACTTGCAGTCCATCGTGTGTGATTGCGACTCGGTCAAGGGTCACTGTTGGCTTTCCAAATCAAGCCCCAGCGGCTTGGTTCGGGGTTTCTATCGCAAGGGGATCGATGCGCTTCGTTCTCGTTATCCAGCCCGAGGCTACCTGCTCGCGTCAAACGGGCGCCCCATGACTTACACATGCTGCCTTTCTCATTTCCGTCGTTGTCTCATGAGCTACGGGGTTTAGATAGGACCTTAAAGCAATTCTCTAAGCAGCCCAAGCACATCACCGGTGCCCGGCCCCGGGCATCAGCCGGTGCGTTGCCATGAGCGTCTTCTTGTAGCACTGGTTAAAGCATGGATGCCCAAGATCCCAATGGAGCTAGCGCAGCTGCTGGATGGTTGGCGAGCTATGCCGACCTACTGTGTGCCCGAGTGCACTTTGAGGGTTTTGTGATGCCTTCCCCCTTGTGGCTTAGGCAGCTGTTTGTGGCCAGGTGGACCTACCTGTGCCCGATCCATTGAAAAATGTGTGCTGTAGTTTAAGCGTGTGAGCCTGGGTTGGAAGTGTTCAGCTGCAGCACCACGCGGTTCTCTTCCACAGAGAGTAGCGTGCGCTGAAAGCAAAGGTGCATGAGGAAAGCTGCGAATGCTCCCCGAAACAAATTCCTGCTTCCCCGTTCCTCCAAGAAGGACTCTGCTTATTGCGTATGGCTGTTGTATTTCTACCAGAAGTTCCACGTCATGAAGTTAAGTTGACAGTGTAGGTTTTTTCTCGATTCAAGAAATAATGGCTGAGCCTCGCGCGGTTTCGTGTCTTGATTCAAGGTATTCTCCAATGGGGCAGAATGAGCTTCGCACGATTTTCCTCAAGACCGCTGCTTGGCTTTACCGGCAGCATTAGTGTCAAAGAAATCGTGTGGTAAAGCCTGCCCTCGACCACACCTACAACAATTTACAACACAGGCATACCGAAAGCATGGAGAAGGCCTTTGTTGTTACATGGAGATGTGGAGGGGCCGGGCTCGACAGTAGCAAGGCCTAGTCAATCTACAGGGCCCATATTCCACCGTGCAGACGGATGGGGGAACCGATGGGGGAACCGAGTGTTTTCAAACCGTTTTTTCAGTGCAGCCGAGGACAATGCAATGGGCGGACGATACCTCGCCGAGCTCACGGCTGCACCTTGTCACGAAAGCTCGCGTAGCAGAGCTTGAGTTTAGTCTTGCCGTAAGGCAGGGAGGCAGTCCAGGGCCAGAAACCAGCGTAGTATTGATAGTATCAATTTAGGGGGGGGGGGGGGGGGGGCTAAATTGAACGGTTCATACGAAAGCCTGTGTTTTG
>CAJNDV010003002.1:52603-70448 GCA_905221635.1 Symbiodinium sp. CCMP2456
ATGTCTCTCTGCGTTTGCGTGTGTGTAGCCGTGGAGTCCTTCTGTAAAAAAAGACCGAGCTTTCGTTCTCCATGCCACTGGCCCTCAAGTCATCACTTGAAGACAAGAACCAGGGCCAATTGTTGAGAAACTGGAGGTCTGAGCTTTGCTTTCAGCATGCATGGCAAGGAGTTGATCTCCGACCTGGAAGAGTCGAAATACCAACACGCGGAGTGGCGACTCTCCATCTATGGCCGCAGCTTGGGTTGACACTCCCAGCAGTCCCAGCATGCTTCAGCTGCAGTGCTGCCCCACTCAGACGTGACATGCTGTGCAGGTCAGGTCGTCCTAGCTTGTGCCAAGCATCGTGCACTAAGGCAAGATGTCAGAGTGGGAGAGCTTGAGCAAGTGGGTCCTTGGACGTGGCGGCAAAGGATGCATGGCTGCATGTAGCTTTTTCTTCGACTTCTTTACGCTATGTCGCAAGGGCCACAACCGTGCTCTGGCAAAGGATGTGGCAAAGCCCTACTCTCACCGAACATCCGATGGATGATTCAGATCCCGCGACTCTTTTCCTTGCAGCCCGATAGCATGGCGAGCGACTCAACCCACTGGGTCACAAAATGTCGGTCTTGAGAAGTCAGGTACAAGTCAACCGGCCAGTTGCACAACTTCGGGCAGATGCCACTAGGTAGCAAATATGACCACTTCGCTTCGAGCCATGGTAGCTGATGGCTCGTCTCTGGCCTTGTACGTCTATTGGGCTTGCCCGGTGCCGTCAGTGGCAGTGCTTCCACGACGTCCCGTGGGTGCGATCCATCACGAATTGTGTGCAATTTCTCGAGGCCTTTGCGGAGTGAGTCTGGATGCAGTGGTTCCTGCAGACCCTGTGCCGCTGTTCTGCCTTTTTTTGCTGATACTGCTGTTGGTGTACACGATGGGCCCAAGGATGTGCACTAGGAACCACACCGCCGTCGTAAATTGCCCACTCGGCTGAAAGGCCAGGTGTCCAATGGCTAAGCCCCCCATCACCCGGTCCAGCGTCAAGAGAAGCCGGATCACGAAGCTACATCCTTGACCTTGTGCTGGGGACGCCGGCAATCTTCACATGGTCTAAAGTCGAAAGTCTGGCTGCTGCAGACCGATCCAATCATGCGAAGCAGACTTGTCATTGACATAGTGTGCTTTGGCCGTTGCATTGCATGGTAAGTCGAGGTGTGGTTGCGCATGTCGTGACGTGGTTGCTGCACAACGCCCTCTCCCCCCCTTCCCCCCCTGCCCCTTCCCTCCCTGTCCCTGTCTCCCTCCCTTCTGCATGGGCTTACATCGCACTGGCGGGAATGGCACCAACCAGACAGTCTGAAAAAAGTGCAAATCGTCCGGCCGTCTTCCGATTTTTTTATGGCATATTTTATGCACCTTGAGGTCAGAGCAATCTCTCCAAGACTGAGGCTTGAAAATATCTTCACTCCGCTCTTTGAACCGAGCTCAGCCTTGCTCGTGCCGCGCAGACTCGAAACGGGCAGCTGCAGATGTGCATGAGGAAGCCACGCTTTTCCCAGAGAAGCATGCCGATGTTGCGGAGTTCCTCCAGCACATTAGCGGCCAGGGGCTTGGGTCTGTGGTGTTGCGATGTACTGAATCGGGGGTGATAGGCTGCCACGTCAAGTTTGGAGTTTTTGGGCCTGGGTTCTGCTGCCTGTGACTTGCGAGCATTGCTCAGGGAGACCTTCATTCATTGGAGTTGCAGGCATTGATCGATACCTCCTGCCGAGGTTTCGACACCGTAGACGACGAGAGCAAGTCTGAGAAACCGGTTGACCGGACGTTCTCGTCAAAGTCCCGGCCGCCACATCTCTGGGACATTGGGGACAATCCGCAGAAGCCTCGGAAGATCCTGCTTGGCTCTGCAATGCAACCATGCATTCTCATTGATGCTTGTGTCTTCCGTGGCGCTGTTC
This sequence comes from Symbiodinium sp. CCMP2456, assembly GCA_905221635.1. Lineage (NCBI taxonomy): Eukaryota > Dinophyceae > Suessiales > Symbiodiniaceae > Symbiodinium > Symbiodinium sp. CCMP2456. Next base: position 54,544 of record CAJNDV010003002.1, read on the forward strand.
GACAGTCTACAGAGTGGGCAGATGAATGGTGGCGAAGCTAAGGTCTTACAAGTACTATTCATACTTTATCCAGACGAATCTGCGCTTGCTGAACATGCTCAGACACCAGCAGCTTGGATGACTTGGTCGCACATGGCAGCAACGGGCTATGGCAAAGTGGTACGTGTCCTGACACTCCAAAGTCCTGGTTTGGGAGCAGCGAGTCCATCAAGTCCCTGGCGGAAGGTTGGGCCTCAATACCTTCGACTACAGGCCGCACGCTGGAGAGGCCCTGCCAGTTTCATGCTTCGCGCGCCGGCGTGGCAATCGGGTAGGACGCTCAACACAGACCTCGCACCTTCAGCCTTCAACCAGTCTTTCACAGATTGAAGCTCGATTCGACAACTAGCCGTGGTTTATGCACAGGCGATTCAACAAGGTTTTAGAGTTTGTGAGTTTATGGGACACTCATCCCTCTATTCGGGTTTCTCTTTTCTGGGTAACATCCTTCGCTTGGGTTGCTCTTCTATCGGTAACATCTTCTGATGCCGCCTGGGGTCCAGGGTTTGAAGGGGTTTGGTGTTTTATTTATGCGTGGTTTAGTTTTCTGGCAGCCTTCGGGTTCTACCAAGTCGGTATTGAGAACTTTGCTAGTTGTCAAAAGAACCGATCAACAAAACAGATCTACTGTTTTGAAGGTTCAAACGTTCTGGGTTTTGGGGTGCAGGATATAGCGGTTCAAGGCATTGGGTTTCCGGTTTTGGAAATGGGAGTCGAGTGTTTTACGCTTTAGGGTTTTTCAGCAGGCTTGAGTCACAAAGTTGCGGCATCTGTGTGCATCCGGCGCACGGATCCCCTGCATCAGTTCGCGGATTCGCTGTGCAGGAAGCAGCCGCTCGGTGCACCAATTGGTGTTCCCACTAAGCGATCGGTTCTTCCAGGGCCCGAGTCGATTTCTGACCTCATTTACGAGTCTTTGGGGAAGGGTTGGGTGCGACAGGACCTTGAAGCTAGGAGAGATTGGCACCGATAACTCCAAATGCATTGGGCCGGAAGCCTCGGCTAATTTAAGCTTGTGCCTGTGCCGGTTCAGATTCAGATGACAGAATCCTGCTTTGCGCAGGCAGGTGAAGTTCATCATCTAGATACAGCATTTCTGCTAGCAGATGGTGCCTGGGCCGCTTCAGCAGTCTGGTTACTCCAGGAAGTCATGGGCGGTCTTTCTATTGGGGTTTGATGGCAGCAGCTTTACTTAGGGTGCCTGAATTTCGGGCTCTGGTAAAGGAATAATAAAAATTTCATGCGGGCACTTCACATGCGAGGACGAGCCGTAGCGAGCATATAGTGAGTTTTTTTGCGAGTTCACGATTGCTTTCGATGAATTCTCCGATCAAGCTGATCTTGCAGCGGCCTGAGCATGCAGGCTGAGACAACAAAGGGTGGCAAGAACATTGCAAGCTGAGTACTTGAAGCAAAGTCACGTGCGTAGGCTCTGGACTTGTCTCGCGATGGCTGATATGTGTAGCGGTCCTCGATATCAACGAGTCCATTGGCAGCTACTTTAGCATCCTGCTTCGACACATGCGGGGCCACGTTGCATCTCCCACTCTTGCCAGACACGGGCTGTTGGCTGCATTGGCAGCACTGGCAGTTTGGCCAAGGCTGTCTGCTGTGCGTATGTCCGCAGAGGTTGATAAAAAGGCCGGTGTTATCTGGTTCAACCCAGTGGATGCTGTCTTGAGCGAGACCTTCCGGCCCCTCACTCGGGAGCTACTCAGGGATTTGCCAGGCTGCCATTCCTTGCAAACTGTTTCCAACTGCAGCTGCCCTCTTCCTGCACCAGAGCTTCTGGGCACCCGCCCGCTGCCCAGTGTCGTCGTTGTTGGCGCTGCCAAAGCCGGAACGAGTATGCTGGTCTCTCTGATGGAGGTATGTAGTCCGCCTGCTTATGTACCCAAAGTAGGCAGGGCAGCGCAGCTCAGCGGCGAATCTTTCTATTGGATACCTGAGCTGCTGCCCATTGTACAAGATGAGCACCTGTCTTGGAGAGGATGGCAGTGTGGTGATGCCACTTCCTTCCCAGCTGCGGTACGCCGAGTGCTGTCGCGCCAGGCTTGTTCACCTGAAGGCTATCGCACTGCAGTGTTTGGGAATATTGTCGGCAATGAAGCCTTCGACAATAGAAGTGATCGAGTCAAAACCAATACGACATTTACAGTGGAAAAAACACCTGAATACCTGGTCTGGCCCCATGTGCATGTTGCCTTGAGACCGTTCGTTGCATCCGGCAGCAAGATTATTGCCATGCTGCGCCATCCGATCTTGCGCTTGATCTCTGCGTTTCGTCATTACAGCATATGGCAATCTGCAGTCGTGGACCGCAATTTGCAGGTAAGTAACTTTGGTAAGAGCTTTGAGGAGTATGCTTTCCGTGTGATGCATGATCCGGTCTTCCGAGAAATGCATATAGAGATAGTCGAACATTTGACCACCGGAAGCGACCTTCATAGGATGGATGGGGTCTTGCGTGCGTACGTCAAAGCCATCTATTCTCTTTGTGACGCAAACACTTGGCATGTAGTGTGCGCACTGAAGCGCGGACCTCTCACGTCCTACTACCTCCCGCAGCTGCTCTCAATGGTGCGCTTTATTGGTGGTTGTCCGTCGAAGTGGCTGCGGGTGGTGCAGACGGAGCAGCTTTTCCGAAAGCCCACCCTCGTGCTGAGAAAGCTTTGGGCCTGGATCGGTGTGAAAGGGCCAGTCAGACTAGACGACATCATACCTGCCGGAGATCCGCGCAGGGCCATGGGGAAATTGACGGGTGGTAAGTGGCACTTGACGACCAACTCAAGCGTGTGTGGAGATCCTCAGATCATCGGGGGCCTGCACCAAGTGTACAGTCATTTGCACCTCATCTTGGCACGTTTAGTCGAGGGCTTGGGTGTGTCCTTGGCACCGTTTGACGTGGGTCTCTGGGCGAAGCCCAACGTTGCAGTCACAAATTGTTTTTCCAAAGCAGGCTAAGACTGCCATGTGGATGGATGACGGCTTCCCGTCAATGCTCCGGCAACCTATGCGAACTTGCCCCCGGCAGAAATCTTGCTTACTGCAGGCTTTAGACGTGCAGAATATGTCTTGTTACAAGGAATCAATCACGGCCTGAACTTGCGAAAGTCGATGGGGTTGCCGCCTGGCTTCAGAATCTTCACGCGACTTTCTGCTTAAATGGCCATGGCTATGCTCAGGCAGTACTTGTTTTACCTGGCCCAGATTGGGCTGGCCATGTCTCCCTGTTCGAACAATCAACTGCCACTCAGCAGCAAATACCATGGCCAAGTACGCAGCCGATATGTGCCTGGGTTTATATGATGGTTTCTATCATGGTAGGGCAACAGGCGCAGATTGTTTCGAGCGGACATGCACTTACGAGTCCAAGACAAGAAGCTATAATCAGACCCTGGTCCACTTCAGCAGTGAACCGCATAGGGTACAGGACGACGTGGGAGATCTTGCCAAGGTTCCTTGCATACGAGAAGAGCCCGTTTCCGGTGTACTTCTCGCGTGGCCTGAACGTGTCGTTGTCGACAGACGACCCGCTGATGTTCCACCAGACGAAGGCACAGAACTGAGACATGCTTGTTGGGCACGTGCTTTGCAGAACATAGAAGTCACTTGTGATATGCACTCTCATTGCAAGAAGTACGAGAAGCTGCAATGATGCTGTTGGTAGTCCGACCCCGGTGCCAGGAGCCGCTGATGGAAGAGCAGCTTTGCTGCAATGACAGTCAGCAGAGAAAGAGAGATAAGAAGAAGTTCAAAATTTCTGCAATGGGACTGTGGAATGAAACTCCTTGCTCGCACACTTGCCATGTGACAGCGTCCAGATTCGGTTTCTGAACAAGGGCCCCCCAAACGTTGTCGGCACATTCAGCAAAGCAGACGAAGCTTTGACTGAAAGAACCAGAAGTTCGCCACTCCTAGATCTCCTAGGCCAAAGTTGACCAAAACCACCTGTTGGTTCTCCGAGCCTGCAAAGTCTAGAAAGCTTTTTTCTGTTTTCTGCAACGCGAAGCAGGGCTGAATTACGGTGCAATGAGAGTTGCGCAGACATCCTTAGCACGTCCCAATATTTCCTGATATACGTGGCGCACTTCATCGGACTGTAGATGGACGGTAGGTATAGCATCGCCAAGCAGCTCTGGCACTTCACTTCCGTGGACCTTTGCGAGATGGCCCGGAACTCTGTGCTGCAGAGCGGCTTTGACGAGGAGACCAAGGCCCCATGCTTCGAACGGAGTTGAGAGGGCTTTTCCATGAGCGTGGTTTCCATCCAACGGGTTTTCATCATGCCCTTTCAAGATTTTTGAGATGATCTCAGAATGCTCTCGTAAACTTGGTGGGTTGAAGTGAACAGCTACTTCAAGACCTCACCGCCAAATTTTAATGACTCCTTCTGGTTTCCTGCTCAGGCTACATGGTTTGGCTCCAAGGATTATCGCCACGAGAACAAGACTACATCGACGAATGTACCAAACCTGAGGACGTGTGGGTCGCTTGATTAAGTTGTACTTGTTGTAGAGCTTGTGCTAGACCCACTTTGTCGGACGTTTGTTAAGTAACGAGGCTTAGCACGAGAACCAGACTCGTTGCTGAGGTATATTCTTGAGGGTTTCTAGTCTAGCGCTTTGAAGCATCGGCCGGGTCTAACTTCAATCATGCAGTGAGATTCGCGTGCGATTCCAGCAGGCAAGGAGAATGTGCTAATCGAGCACCATCCTGATTCACACGCGCAGCACAAACGTCCATTCAGTTGTTGAAGTTTCCACCATGCCCAATTCAAGCACATGCTATCGGGCGGTTCAAGAGGGTTAAAGATTTTCCTTCTCCCGAGCACCATGGTAGCACTATGGGATTCTTTCTTCGGAGTGAAGAGACTGTGGCGCAGTGCAGCGCATGTTGCACTGATCACATTATTTCCACAGTCCTGCTGAGGCCAAGTCCTCGGGATGCCGAATTGCTTGCCAGCCTTACAATTTTGGCTTCATCGTTGCATTCCAAAACCTCTAGAAATGCAAAACGTTCTGGCAGCACATGGTGTGCGGTCTTTGACTGTTTGGGGTCTGCGCTGGCATAATTTTAATAGGTTTTTTGGGGTTTGGCTTCGTTGCTTTAGGGTTTCCTGCTTTAGGATTTTGGGGTTGTTTGGGGCTTCACAGCTTTGAGGTTTCAGGGTTTTGAGGGTTCATGCTTTGCGTTGAAGTCTTTTGGGTTTGGGTAGGGTTTTCAGGTTGCAAGACTTTTAGGGCTTAGGGTTGTTGGGCTCATGCAGGAACCCTGAGTGTGATCCTGCCGCGGTCCCCCGTGTCCACGTGCGAATCTGGCATCCCATGTACGAATCAGCCCGTAAACGAATTTTAGGGACCCAAAAAGCACATAAAGCAGAAGCTTTTTATAGGGATATCCCTACCTTATTGGGCTTCATTATAAGGGGATTTATATGGGATATCCGGGTCCTAAGTTTTGCTTATGTGCTTTTTTGGGGCCCTAGAATTGACCATGCGCGAAGTATCCACTCGGTGCGCTTCTAGCACGCGAACCGGTTCTTCCACTGCGCGAAACGGCTTGTCACGGCTGTGGCTTTGCAAGAACATGCAAGAAATTTACCCTGCCGTGCATGTACGGTTAGGGACCAAGTCTAGCTCGTGGGTTTTGACAACAGATGATTGCCAGGATTGCGTATCGCAAGAGGGTCTATCAGGAGGAGTTGCATCTGCTGGAAGCTAGCGACTCTCGGCTGTGGGCTGTGGGTCGTAGCATGTTAGGGTTTTGCCAAACGTTTAGAGACGGGGGCGGCGCTAAGCTTGTGATGCTCGTGAGGCAGATGACGCTGACGATGTCGGTGTCATGTGCAACTTGCTGCTTCTCTCCCCGACTCGGCGCTTACAGCAGCATCGTGGCTGCCAGAGCGGGGAATTGCGAAACATGAAAATCAAATCGGAGCATCTTGGCTCAATGATGGCTGCAGGTCTGACTTTGCCGGCTTCGGCTTGGACTCCGAGCCCAAAGCTACTTGTCACGTTTGTCGAAGGATTTGGCCAACTAAACTGGTTGAGCAGCGGCGAAGACACACGGAAACAGGGTCAGCTTCAACATGTTTCACAACGAGTGATGGATCTGCCAAGATTCGGCCGTTCGCTGCTGCCTTGCCGGGTGAGGACCAGGTGCCCGTTTGGGCTGAGTGCCCGCCTTGCCGTTCGAAGCACAAGAGACTGCAGAGGCCCTGTGAAGTTTTGGAGACAGGATCTCAGCACGCTCATGGATGCCTCGATCCAGCAGGAAAGCCTTCAGGAGGAGATGGGCGAGCAGATGGTGACTCGACTGAAGGCTTGGGGAGCTCCGAGAGGCGGAAGTTGCACTCACCGAATCTCACCTTTTGATTCTTCTTCCCATCCGAGCGCTTAGGATTGGTCCGTCCGGTCATTCGGCGGCACGGCCATGCACGACCCTGAGTGCAGGAACTCTGGTGGCGGATATGCAGCTAAGGACTGGCCACGGCCCGCAGTCGAGCAAGATTTCGAAGATAGTCTCGCACGAAATCCTTGCGATGGAGACCCGGCAAGAAAGACATGCGACACTTAGCGGAGAAGTGACGATACTGATGGAAGAGACTGTGCCAGGATCAAAAGAACCGGAAAGGGTCCTTTGATGGCATCAGCCACAAGCCTCACGGCTAAATACGGACCTGCGGACCTTCCTCTAGCGAGTTCATTTTGCTTGTTCCCGGCCCAGGGGTGCCATTCCTGTCATTACAAGAGACTATAGCGAGCACAGTATGGTCATGAACGAGAAGACGAAGGACTGACCGGCAGGTTCGGAACGACCACGTCTATGGAATAAGTAGAGTTCTTGAGGAGGAATTTCTTCTTCGACTTAATCACGAGTTCGCGGCCCAAAGAGCTTCACAGCAAGGCCAGCAGATGCTCTCTCTCGGAGCCTCGGCCTATTGAACTTGGTCGGTGCAGAGACTTCCATACCTGCTATGCTGTGGTATGCTGCGCTTCTGTGCAGCGAGGGCTGAGCTGAGCCAAGGCGTGGCTGTTCTGATCGGCTGCCTCAGTGGCGCCCTGACCACCTGGCTGGTGCGAAGGAAGGGCCTCAGAGTGTTACGGTCGGCTGCCAGAATGCCGTCTGCGGAATGTGGCAGACCCTGTTAGGAAGTTGGGTATGGGGGTGCCATGTGACACCTATGCAGTTTCGTTCCATCGCCCCTCTTGGCACAGGTGACTCTGGTGCCGGCCGGAAGATGGCCGCATCGTGACCTTCGTTCAGCGCAATAGAAACAGAGCTCGGTTCAAAAAGGATGGCATCTCAATGATTTGTTTTGACACTGTCTTGGGCACCGGCTGCTGAAGACTACTATTCTTGGGATTTGAGCCTCCATGCCAACATGTTCCGAAACCCAACTTGGGGTTGGAGAGCAAGTTCTAAACTGCAGAAGTGACAGAGTGCTGATTATGTTGGAAGTGCTTTTTGTTTTTACCGTATCCGACATCCTATCATTATCACAACCTGACATTGTCCACTACTCATGCTGAGCGTGACAGGCCGCACATGCCAACAGGGAGCGAGAGATTCTGGAGGCCTCCCAGCAGGTGGAAGGCTCCATGAAGCAACGACCGCTCTGCTGATCTGACAGGCAGGCTTTCTGCAGCGCCTGGCAGGGGCAGAGCGGCAGCGCGATGCGCTGCAGGCAAGGTCGGTCGCACATTTTCGTTTGCCTTGGATCGTGTGGGCTGAGTTCAGAAACAGCACACCCATCTACACTCGCACGTGCGGCTGTACAATGTGCTGCTTTTGTCGACCCGGCTTGGCTCCAAGACCCCTCATCTAGTCACCAATTTATACTTGTCTCTGCCCCTCCCCCTCTCGGCATTCACTCTCGCTTTCAGGATTCGCAAAAACACGTCTGCGGATGTATTGCCAAGTTGTAACCCACATTCCTGTCTGCACTTACCTACAGACGCCTGAACAAGCATGCTCGTGTGAGTACCTGAGTACCTTTGTGCACACCGCTCGCCCAGAAGCATGTCAATTCGCACTGGTACTTGGTCGCCGAAGGCTCAAATCAACTACTCGGTCTATGACGTGTCGAGGGACAAGGACTTGCTGGAGGCTGGTGATGGCTGGTGTTTCGCTACGGCATTGGGAGGTCAGTCTCCGTCTTCATCTCAAGTGTGGTTTCATACATTGGTGCACTGAGGGCCGAAGCATCGCTCTCGAAGTCAAGCTTTGGAGATTTTACATCCCTAAACCCTAAACCCTAAACCCTAAACCTTAAACCCTAAACTCGGGTGATCATCAGTCAGCTCTCCAGCTTGTACTCGCAGTGGGGGTCAAGACATAAGACGCATGAGCCTTGTACCATCCAGCAGCAAGCAAGGGCCAACCCCAGACCTCATAACCATGTACCCACCCTAGGATTTTAATATCCCGAACAGTATCCTAAATCAAGCCTTAAAAACCCATCTAAACCGAAGCCACCTGCCAAATCCCACGCCGAAATCCCAAATACAATCCAAAACACAAAGCACCTCCCAAATCCCACGCCGAAATCCCAAATACAATCCAAAACACAAAGCACCTCCCAAAAACATAAGGTTTATAGTTGAAAATGTGTATTTTACAAATTCCGTATTTCACAAAATGACTTAAAGACTTGAGGACTTAAGATAATAGAGAGTAAATGTTCAGTCATGATGAACTGGAGGAAATTATTAGTGAGTTCTTGAATGTTATTGAGATGAAAGCCATTATTAAGGATAAAGTGAGTAGGTGTGCTTCATGTAAGTTCAATCAAAAGAATATGTCTCTATATAAACTGAATATACCTGTCACTATTATCACAAATATTTGTAAATATAGTTATGAGGAATGCGAAGTGTGTAAACTTTAACAGAGTTTAAGGAGAATGTTCATGATTGTAGTGTTGCAGATTTTGAAAATGTGGCTAAAGCAGTTGAAGATAAACCTAAATACAACATAACAAACTACACAGACGAGAAATTAGATACATAAATATATTATTATGTTAAATTAAATCCATTTCCTAAATTTGAGAAGACATACGATGGTCCAAAACTGTATTACCAGAATTCAAACTTTATATTGCTGAATTCTACAATGACATTAAATTATTATACGATACTGCATTTAATGTTGATGAAAAAGTAAAACAATTTTACAGTAAGCAACGAAACATCATAACTAATGATTATGAAAAAATGTAGATGAAAAGAGTAATACAAAGAGAAAATTTGTTAATCATCTTGAAAGACAAATGAATAAAGTTGAAAGTGCAATTTATACAATTCTATCACACATAAACAACAATGAACAATTGAGCAAATTAAAAAAGGAATTGTATTCAAATGAAATTTTTAGATGGATTAATAAACGAATAGCAGAAGTACATTTTGAAGATGATTTTTCATTTGAAAGATTTATGGATAAGAGATACGCTTATTCACCGACAGTACCATACAAGAAACAAAAACCAGTGAGAGACGATACGGATTATCTAAATACTATAGATGATTGCTTGATGTAATATATTAACAAAATACAATATTGTTAATATATTATTTCACCTAATACACATCGTTTTAGGGGTAAGATTTCAGATAAGGGTCTAACCCCAACCTCATTAGGAATAGTTGAGGGTGGGCTTTGCTTAGGTGGCTTTGGTTTTGAAGGCTTTTTGTTGAGGGTTTTGGCTGGTGGCTTTGGTTTAGGGCTTTAGTAAAGTTCTTGCTTTAGGCTCTTCGGATTTGGGAGGCTTTTGGTGAGGATTTGGCTGGTGGCTTCGGTTTGGATGGTTTTAAGGCTTGATTTAGGATACTGTTCGGGAATTGGGTTAAAATTATAGGGTGGGGTACATGGGTATGAGGTTGGGGGTTAGCCATTGCTTGCTCCAGCACCCCATCGAGCCCAAAGCAAACTCGCGGCAAAAGGCAAGGCTTCGCGGAGAGTTGGACGACGCGAAGCACCAGCGCGAAGTTCAGGAGGCAGTGCTTGTGCACATGGACCTGTTGCACTGCATCATATCGAACGGGTTCATACATACAGAAGCAGAAGGTTGGGTGCGAGGTAAGACCAACATGGGCCAGATGTGCGAGAGCTTCAGGACAATGAGCAGTTGGTTTCCTTTGGAGGATAGTGCGGCTTGTTCGATCACACTGTTCAATGTGATCCGCACTTTAGAGGGGTACGCCTGTTGGATGACAGGTACCGCTGCTTCAGCTAGTTTCTCAGCCCCCGTCGCTCCGACTGAGACCTGCTTCCGTTGACAGGCGAAGATGTTTGCAGTGATGCAAGATTCAGATCGCCAGAGAGAGATAGATCAGGCAGGGAGCATCACCTATGTCCAAGCTGGAACACGCGGGGAAACCGCGAGGCGAAGCTTTCTGCCCTTCTACATGATGAAAGGCGGCAGCATGACGTCCGCCAGGCTAGAACATCGTACAGTCGTACATGCAGACCATCCCGACATGCTCTGTGCTTGTTGTGTAGTACACTTGTGTACGCAGTAACAATCGGAAACGGCGAACGCCGACAGCACTTGGCCCGAATCGCCGTGAAAGCTTTTTCTCTTAGCTCCTTCGACGTCGACGCCATGTCTTCTTCAGGAGCCGGATCCTCCAACGCCGACCTGCCCGTGAAGGCGCCGCCGGTCGCTCGAAAGGCACCGCCGGCTTCAGCACCAACGACGCTGCCGAATGTGATCCCTGACTTCGGCATCGAGAGGGCAGTCGCCGAGTTCCGTGCAGTGCTTACGGCGGGTCGGCAGGGCGGATATGGCGCTTGGCGCGCCTTCGCCGAGCAGATGAACATGGAGGACCGCCGTGCTGACTATGACCCCGCCGTTGGCTACGCCGTCCAACAACGAGGTCACTCAGCACTTCACCCGCCGCTTCCCGACGATGGTCACCACAGCGGCCCAGGTGAAAGCGGCGCCGGTCATACCGCCGATGAGATCGCCTTGGCGCCGGTTGCCGACGGCGAGGTACCCGACCCACCGCCGAGGAAGAAGATCAAACTATCTAGCAGGACGTCGAACGGGGCCGAGGTCATAGTGCTGTCGGCGTTCGACGGGGTGGGAGCCGGCCCCTGGATTGTTTGGGACCTCATCGGCGAGCCCAGAGCCATCCTGTCGTGGGAGGTCGACCGCGCTGCCGTCCAGGTCGCCGACTACAACATCCCCGGCATCTACCGCCGCGGCGACATCACGGAGGACTCCCCGAAGACACGGCGAAGCAGATCGCCGAGCTTGACCCCGAGGCGGGGTGTATTATTTTGTTCCTCGCCGCCCCGCCGTGCCAAGACTTCTCCCGTGTGGGCGACCGAGAAGGGCACGACGGCAACCGAGGATACCTCGTCAACTCCACGGCGGACTTTGTCGCCGAGCTCCGGGGCCTCATCGCGCCGCGCCGCCTCGGCGTCCTGGTCGAGAATGTTGAGATGACCCGGGCGGACGCTGCGGCGGCGACCAAAAGACTTGGCTTCGAGGCGGTGTTCGCCGACGCCGCGGACTTCGGTTGGATAGGCCGACCTCGCCTGTGGTGGACGTCGATTGACTGGGACGAGGTCACCCACGACCCCACGAGAGATGGACATGGGTCCTGCGTCGCCGCTGGAATCGAATTCGGCTGGACTCCCCACGCGCGGCCGCCGACGCCTTTAAGTTGGATGGCCTCAAGTTCGCCGACGCCGTCTCGTCGGGAAGATTGAGGTTGCCGTGCTCCACCCCGGCGGCTGATGAGAGAGGTCGCCCGCCGCCGCGGTCGATGCGAGGAAAGGTGACCACCGACGTCCAGCAGCGTTGGCTGCTGGACAGTCAACAGTTCGCGCCGTGGCACCACCAGAAGGAAGCGATGCTCGCCGACGACCAGGGCAAGCTGGTGGTCCTCACGCCGGACGCTAAGGAGCAGCTCCACGAGGTCGGCGGACGGCGAGCTGGAACCAAGGACCCCACACCGGCTCATCGGCAACTGATGGCACTGGAGCGTGGCTCGCCGGATCATCCTGGCCCTCCTATAGTCCATACGGCGGTCGCCGCCACCGAGGCCACGGAGATTCCCAGGTCGCCGATTCAATGGATCCTGACATTGCGCGGTATGTGGCGCCGTGACCTGCCGAGAATCCGCAGTGAGGTCATCGCCGAGGTTCAGGGCATGGTGGAGGACCTCGCCGAACAGACGCAGGCATGGATGACGGCGAGACCGTCGTGGGTTCGAAACACATACAAGGACCGGCCCACGCAGGTGCTGGTCCTCCTGGAACTTCTTCGCCGGCTCGACTACCCCGACCTCGCCGCGCTTGAAGAGGACATGACCGCCGGCTTCCAGATGCTCGGCGACAGAAGACCAGGGCCAGGATGGCGGGCGCGAGACGACGACAGGTACCAGAACCCCAGCAGCATGGACGAGTTACGGCGAGTCAACGCCGACTACGTCAGGGCCAAGGTTGCCTCTCGGAAGCCCGACGAGGCACGCCGAGAAGCTGCTGAAGGAGCTCATCGACGAGAAGAGGTTGCGCCGGGTGATTGGATCCACGCGCCCGCCGTCATGGCTCAAAGGATCCATTGCAACGGCGGTGCCGGACGTGGCAGACGCCGACACACTAGTGGAACCACCGCCCGGCGACCGCTTCCTCGCCGCGTCGTTCCCAGTGTGCCAGACCGACGAGAACGGGGACCTCAAAGTACGCCGAGCCGAGGACTGGCGCCGCTCAGGGCACAACTCGACGATCAGGGTGACCGACGTTCCCACGCATCACTTCATTGGATCATTCGTCGACTTGGCCCGCCGTCTTGCGGCGGACTCACATTGGAGGCCCGCTGGGTCGGCATAGGGTTGAAGCCGTCGGGCACATGTCCTGCCTTGTGCTGTTTCTCGTCGGCGAAGAAAGCGTCGGCGTACAGTGTGGCGAGGTCCATGTTCTCGGCGTATCGGCAGTGGCCGGTTCACCGACCGGCGGAGTGTGGCACTTTCCTGCGCACCGAACACGGCGTCGCATTCTGGTACCACCTGGCCATGAACTTCGGCGCGACGGCCTCAGTCTGGAATTTCAACAGGAGCGCCGACGCACTGCAGCAGCTCCTTCGGGGGCTGCTGCTCGCCGCCGCGGGACATTATGATGACTTCAACGGCCTCGACGACGACGCGCTGGCGGACTCGGCGGCCGACTCCTTCAAGGACCTCTTCGCCGAGCTGGGCATCCTGACCAAGGCGTCCTAGGCACAACCGCCGGCCGACGAGCACATCGTACAAGGAGTCAAGTTCCACGTTGGCGCCGAAGGGGTCACACTTAGCCCCACTTCGGCGCGAGTCAAGAGCGGCGGACACGGCAGCGAGATCCGCCGACCAGCTCTCGCCGGGACTATCTGCGGCGCTCAGATCCCTACATCAGATTCTCCCGACGATGCGTCGTGCCGGGCTGGTTTGTGCAGATCTTCTCGGCGAGAAAGGCCTACATCTACATGTTGGAGGTCTTCGCGCAGCTCGCCGCCTTTGTCACCTTCGCCGCGGTCCTCCCGCCGTCCATCATCGCATTCATTGATAATACGGCGGGACAGGCGGCCCTGTCCAAGGGATACGGCAAAGACCCGGCGATCAACGGCGTGATCTCGGGTTTGAGAGGGTGCCGTCCACGGCCAACATCGCCGACGCCGTATCCAGACGCGACTTCTCCAGGGCCCGCCGGGGAGGTTGGACCAGGGTGAACACCCCCCACGACGAGATCCTGCGGATCTTCGCCGGGGCAGCCAGAGACATTGAGTTTGCTACTACTTCGGCGGCCGACGACCTGCTCCTGACGGCGCAGGGCATGCACTTCTGAGCCGGCGCGTGGTGGGTAGGCGGTGCGCACGGCGGGTGCTGAATGCGCCCTGACACCGGCTTGCCGTTTTGCTTGTTTCGTCGCCGAACGGCGTGTTACAGCGCTTAATTACACCACACGACGAAAAGAAGTGCTCGTCGTTAGTAAAATGTTTAGGTTCGATTCGGTAGTCAGAGTGCGCCGATTGTTGTGTAGTACACTTGTGTATGCAGTAACAATCGGAAACGGCGAACGCCGACAGCACTTGGCCCGAATCGCCGTGAAAGCTTTTTCTCCCACCCACTCCACCCTTTTGAGTGCCTTTTCGGCGGACGGCGAACGGCAGCGGGTCGGGTGCTGAGTGCGCCCCGACACCGGCTTGCCGTTTTGCCTGTTTCGTCGCCGAACGGCGTGTTACAGCGCTTACACCACACGACGACAAGAAGTGCTCGTCGTTAGTAGCATGTTTAGGCTCGATTCGGTAGTCAGAATGCGCCGATTGTTGCGCTTGCCTTCGAGCGGTAGCCATTTGCAGCTTTCAGGCTCGACTGACAGAGACTTTCCGAAGGCACAAGCTCATGCTTGTAGTTTTTTCTTTACATCTTCAGCGCACTTGTCACTTTCAACTCGTGACGTCGCCTTCAGCTAGCTCATGTTGGCCAGGCAAGAGCTCAAAGCACATCAGCACCACGAAGAGTCAGTCTCCCAGCACGGCGCACTCTGCATAAACCTCGAGTCACATGTGATTTGCCAGTGATTGTTGTGGCCCACAAGGCTGGGTGACCAGCTGCGACACCAAAGAAGTGAACTTGCGGAGGAGTTCACCGACATTTTGTTTTTGCTCATCCCCTCTGTGTATTTAGATAAAGATAGAGACTAATACAGATATAGATAAGAAGAGGCCTGTGTTGATAAAGTCTGGAGATTGTCATGAGGCTGTGAGGCTGCCCGGTGCTGCAACGAGGTATTTTGGAGCAGTTTGCATGCAGCTGTTTTCGTTTGCAACAAGGAGCCTTTGTATGCCTCTGTCATGTTGGGAAGATCGGAAGAATCGGAACCGCAAGGAGCGCCGGCGAACAAGCGTGCTACAAAGCGAACTGGAGTCGGCCCAGGCCATATTTTGCAGGGAGCACGGCTTGTTGTGTTGTGTTGTGTTATGTTATGTTATGTTATGTTATGTCATGTCATGTCATGTCATGTTATGTTATGTTATGTTGTGTTATGTTATGTTATGTTTTGTTTTGTCATGCTTGAGTGAGGTCTAGGGCTCAGGGACAGGGAAGAGCAACGGGATGATACAGGCGGGATGCATCGTCAAGCTTCTTCCAGCGTGCTGTCAACCCATGCCAGGGCACGGAACAGGAGAAGGAGATCAAGCTGAGGCGCAGCCGAAGGACGGTCAATGTGGGACGGGATTTTTTTGGATCACCCGTCCCGTCCCAACCTTTACAGCGGGGGAGGGTGGGGGGGGGTCGATGATTC
Source organism: Symbiodinium sp. CCMP2456 (assembly GCA_905221635.1). NCBI lineage: Eukaryota > Dinophyceae > Suessiales > Symbiodiniaceae > Symbiodinium > Symbiodinium sp. CCMP2456. The sequence continues at coordinate 69,880 of CAJNDV010003002.1, forward strand.
GTGCAAGATTAGTGCGCGCTCACAGTCAGGACGGTCCCACAGACATGCAGGCGCTGCAGGCAAAACGTCTGGACCACGAGTTCCTGAGCTGGGACATGGCTGAGTCTGCGCAGAGAGAAAGCACAGAGGAGTGTGACTGATTGCTACGCTGGCAACTTGCGTATGTACATACATACATGCATGCATACATACATGCATACATACAGGTACATACAATACACAGTCGATTATTGACGATTCCGGCTCTTTTGCAGTGCGCAGGTTCCATCATATCTTAAACCCCAAACCCCGACACCCTAAACCCACAGCGCCCAGGCTCCATCATAGATGCTGAGGTTGAAAGGCTCAGTTCCTCGACGACCGCTTTCGACTTCGCTTCCGAGGCGATGCCACCGGAAGCTGGCTCACCTTTTCGGGTTTGGGGTTTACGGTTTAGGTTTTTTTGTTAATAGGGTTTAGGGTTTAGGGTTTAGGTTTTAGGGTTTAGGGTTTAGGTTTTAGGGTTTAGGGTTTGGGGTTTAGGGTTTGGGGTTTAGGGCTTAGGTTTCAGGGTTTGGGGTTCGGGGTTT